>OX381716.1:40460396-40617283 GCA_947462335.1 Harmothoe impar
ATGTACCAGGGTTTATGACATTGTGCTAGGGGGGGGGGGGCTGGTAAATCGCTAATTTTGTCGTACGGTTTCAGGGACTGGCTCAAACTATGCATTTGGGACCCAAAACTCGGGAAATCACAAAAGAAAAAAATTTCGAACTCCTGTGACCCCCCTCCTTCTGGAGGGGGGGTCCGAAGATTGGCCATATGGTGAGAAAACAGCCAAAATTCAGGCTTTCAGATTCCTACTCAAACCTCACCATGCCTTCATGAAAATGGTCTTTGTTCCAGGCCTACCTGGAGCCTCGGAAGATGCTGAAAGACAGCCTGGCTGAGAGGACTATTCCTGAAGACGACTTTTTCACCATGAAGCATGGCGAGTCACGGCTACTGGAGGAAAGTTAAACCATAACGAGTCAGAGCTACTGGAGGAAAACTGAACGGGTCAGAGCTAGGGGAGCTCAAACATAGCACCATCAGTGAAGTCGTCTGGATCAACATTGAAGAAAAAAACCCACACAAATCTTGCATTCATATACAGAAAGCAGGACTGATTATCACAGTTTATCCCACGATTCTGGTGTTTTGTGTGCTGATATCTCTGGATACAGTGTGGTCTAGTGGGGTGCTATCAGCACTCCTCTTTGGGTCATGCTGATAGCCCCACTACAATGCATACATGCTGAAATAACAACCCATTATTACCTCAATAATTTTCATTCTATGATAAGACATGCAAATATTATAGTGGTGACAACTATTGCTATTTCAAACTTATATATGGGATGATGGTTCAGCCATGGAGTTGATGTTGACTTATAACAAACACTTGCTTAATTGAGAAAACAGTGAGATGCTGGATGTAGATGTGGAGCTTAAAATAGCTCCAAGAGCCTTAGTCGTGAAGGGATTGGGGAATGGGGATGGAAGGGGGACTGTGACTACCTTCCCTGCCAGGATGAGGAAGCAGAAAGCTTAAGTCTGGTCCAACATACACACTTCCTGTTTCTCACACTTAGTGTAATTGAAACCCTTCCTGGCAAGATGCCAGTTATCCTTCTCCAGGAAGCGTCCAGCTAGATAGTAGTGTCTGTGCACATGGAATATAGTCATGAGATGATGCACTGTTATATAACTAGATACAATGTCACATTCTGCCTGTCTCTTGGCTGTTCTATATTGTTCTGTGATCTGCTTTGTATATGAATGAGTAGGCTCAAGTCCGCTGATTATGAAATAAATTAATAGTTCATTGAAAAGTCTTGCTATGACTGTAGGTATAAATCAGTAGACTTGCTTGGGGATAATTGTAAGATTCAAATGAACATCAGGGTTCACCTCCAATTTGGACTTATTTCCTTGCCAATTTCCTAGCTATTCTCATCACTGATAAGCCTCACATTTGTTTACAAATGCAGCAGTTTGCTGATGTGCTACTTGTTCTAGTATTATTCTAGTCAAGTACCATGTGGCATATTAGTGGTGACAGTGAAGCTTTAACCTACCGGTGCTATGTACATGTACCAGTATGTAGCTGCTTACAGATATTAACCTGTGCAACGAAATATCAGTTGTAGACTGTATTTTTCATTATTGTTTTTATAACCTTTATACTCCGCCTGGGTGTTTGGTCTATTGTTCTTACTGTAGGTCATATGGCATATGCTCCTTTCTCAGACCACTATGTCAGGGGTAGACACTAACACTGGCCCGGGAGCCAATGGCCCGTAGTTTTGGGTCCGGGCCCACAGTTTTCTCAAGAATTACCTTTCTATGGGCCCGGGTGGCCCACAGGAGTACATGGGAAAAATTCAAGGAAAATATGTATTATCAATATAGTCATATCATGTCATTGGAAAGGGGATATCACGAGGAATCCAGCCATTCTGGTACGGTCTGAATTTAGCTTTAACAGAGATACCTATGATATCCTTTTTAAGAATAGTGAAACTTATGTTCTTGGCCCACAGTTTTAGGTGCGGACCCATAGATTTCTTAAGTTAGTGTCTACCCCTGCTATGTGATGTTGAACAGCCTGAGGGAAGTGACCTAGTTCATATAACCTCCTCAGGAGGTTATGGATATAACCTCATCAGGAGGTTATATGAACTAGGTCAAGTCCGGGAGGAGGTTATGGGGATGGTTTCCCTTTTAAAACCCTGCCTTTAGTGGGTTGGAACCTAGGCTGGTAAATCCTCCAATCAGATGAACTCTGCCCTAACAGGTAAGCCACAGAGGAACACCCGTGTGAAGGACCTCATAAGAACTACTGGTTACTTATCTATTTTTATACTCATAAGAAATCGTTGCCTAAAAATTAGTTTGGCCTTATTGTGATTTGAACCCAAGATCTTCTGCTTGCAAGTCCAAAGACATGACCACTATACTATAGTGCCCAGGCTGTCAGGTATACACTCAGACCTCCAACTTGGGTTGCCATGTAAAGAGGTTAGCACAGGAATACCTGGTGGAAATATTTAGAACTATTTTCACCATTTTATTGAGGAAAGAGATCACTATTGCAATACTGCATTGATATCATGGGAGATTGGGACTTTCTGTATTTCTTACAATCTTTCCATTTTTCTTTTGCAAACATGATGAATAATGATTTGACATTTAAAATGATCTCAAATTACAAAATGTATAATGGTGAACAGCATGTGATTAGAACCAGGGACCCTTTGCTTATATTACCCTGTGCCCTATCCATTTGGCCACCATGTAACTTGCAAAGTTGTGTGTTGCTTTAACCTCAGAGGTTATGGACCATATCTACAGGTTCGCGGAGGTTTTCTATCACATATTTATACATGTAAATTCTATACTTGAAGAAAGACCTCCGTCAAATCAGTTGGAAAGACCACACCATCTTATGCCGTTGTATATGAGCGATTTAATAATAAAGAAGATTCTTTGTGCCCCCTCATCCTTTTGATATATTTTAAGGCTTATAAATATTCATAATTCTACAACAAAAAAGTATAAAAATGTGTTTAAGATCTTTTATTAGTCATGTATTGTGAGTTACATCAGCATCTTAGGCGCTGATCTTGCTCACGATCCAGTCATTGTAGGCAGAGATCCTGGTGTACACACTTGGGTAGAGAGGAGCACATCCACGGATTCCCCAGGAGGTGACACCAGCCAGCTTGAAGCCTGATTCAGTATCAGCAGCAGGGCAGACCAGGGGGCCGCCAGAGTCTCCCTGTAATGGAGAATAAATCATGTGAATATCTGGTTTAGGTGAATAAATTTATAGGGTCAGATAAGGAATGTTTTGCAGGCATTACTAATTATTCAAATGGACTATTATGTCAGCACAGTACATCCACATAAGTTTTGATGATGATAATAATAATGATAATAATAATAATAATAATGATAATAATAATAATAACAATAATAATAATAGGATAATAGAAGTATATCCACATAGGTTTTGCTAATACAGTAAAATTCCGTTATAACGAAGTGCTTGGGGCCAGCAATAAAGTTCGTTATAACCGAATTTCGTTGTATCCAAATAGAGCATTGGAGACATCTTAATTGTGTTAAAATACTTAGGAAATGTATGCCTAATCCCCTCTCATATATACAAGGAAGTAATATAGGAATACATTGTACAGTTATTGAAATCTTTACAATTCTGGACATGATTATAGACAGCATTATAAAATGGATAATATATAGGTACATTATTGATTACACGCACATCACTTGTGTGGGAGGCAAGTGAGGTACTGTAAAGTGAAAGTCGTCTCAGGCTCAGACCCCCCCCCCCCCACTCCTTACCTCATGTTCAAACCTCAAACAGAAGTCCTATCCCATCGGCACCCCCCCCCCCCCTACCATACATGCCTCTTACTCCCCCCCCCCCCCATGCCCTCCGCCGGGCAGCTCTGAGGGCGGGGGGTGGGGGAGGGACCGCATCAAAGTGACAGAAGTCGCTCACCTGGGAGGTAGAAGCCCTGTGCCTAGGCTTTGACCACTACCTCCCCCCCCCCCCCCGATGTCCCTCTCAGTAACACCCCCCCCCCCCCACACAACCCATGCTCAGTTTGTGGGAGGGGGTAGGGGGGGTAGCGTAGGTGGTAGGTGTGGCAACACAGTGACAGGAGTCGCTCTGACACTTATGTGGGGGAACTCCTGTGTCTCTGACCAAAGTTGTTTAAATGAATATATTTATTGCTCAGCTCAAAAAAATTCGTTATAAACGATTTAAGAGTATATAAAATTCGTTTTAACAGGATTTCTTTACTATAGGAATGTATAGGACAGAATTTGGGAAATGCAATTTGTTTGTTATAACCGAAAATTCGTTATAACCGAATTCGTAATAGCGGAATTTTACTGTAATAATAATAGAATACATGTAGTAGAAGTAGTGCTAGTTGTGAGATGAAAGAATGCATTCTCCTGTCATAGCATGTCTCTGATCCAACACCGCCGGAGCCAGTGTTCCTCAGAGAATTAAGATAGTAACATGGTAATATATAATTGTGCAAGACTTACGTTGCAGGCACCAGCAACTCCCTCATCGAAGAGACAGATCATGCCCTCATCAATTCTGTTCTCTCCCCAGTACTGTTTGCAGTTTGCAGGAGTCAGGATATTGACAGCAGCCTTCTGAAGGGTGTCGGACACTGAGCCACCTCCTGTTAAAGGAATTATGGATTTTTTTTTCATGAGGCTTGAAGTGAATCGTATTCTTTGAAGATAAGATAAAGTTACATTTTTAGCTTAAGCTTTCGCCCAAATTAATGACAGAATACATTAAGATTAAGACGTACTATGCAGTTCATCTCATGGTTGGTTGAGGTTATAATTCTACATAGAAAAGGCTTGTATAACACTTACCAATGGTTGTCACTCCCCAGCCACTGATTGTGCAGTTAGCACCATCAAAGTTGTCAGTTGTGTTGGCCATGGTGATCTTCTTGACGAAGGTGTTGGTGAAGTCAATCTTCTTGGCCAGCTTGATGACAGCCACATCAAAAGAGAAGCCTGGGAGCACACCCCAGCCCTCATGCTGATAAATGAAAGACAATTCAGTTTTACTATCTTTTCAAACATATATGCAAAAGTTATGGCACCTATGGAAGTTAATGGTTACATGGAAAATGAGAATTTGCATTAAAGACTAAGAAAAAGAATACATACAGCAGTGATTGACTCAACATCGTAAGCCTCTGGCTTGCCCTTGGTGTCATCAATCTGGGAGTGCATGCCGAGGTAGACCTGGTACAGGATCCTAAACAAGAACACATAATTATTATATGAAAGGTGCAAACTGATCTAAAGGATACCCAGTTGCTCTTTGGTGCTTGTATAGATGACAGCACTGAAAAGTTAGTATTCTAGCCGCTAACGTGTATGTCCCGCAGCTGGATATATTATTATGAAATACACCAGTTATACTACAAATAAAATGTTACCTCATATTTGGCATGTGCATTTGGACCTGTTCTTCTCGGAATCTCAAGGTTAAATGTGCTAACCCAGTAAACAAAAAAACGTTGTACAAGTTTCTATAACGTTTCCCTGTGGGTCCTTGTTATGGCAAAACGTTTTATAATATCAAAAACGTTATTTTGACTTTGATAACGTATTTTTGTTTAAGCTGTGAAGAACACAAGAATTCAAACTAAGTATCCATCTAGCATAGCGAATAATCTACCAGGAAATGTAGGCCTTCCTGAAGGAATATTGTTGGATAATTATACTTACTGGAATGGCCTCTGGACACAATGGGCAGCAGTCACGATCCACTGGTCAGCGATCACGACACATCCACAGGTGTGGGAGCCAGAGTACTGAGAAAGAGATATGTATTCAGTAATCTACATAGCTGCAGCAATAAAGTAGCACAGTTGACAGGCATTTACACCACCAGGCATGGCTTATTGAATACAATGTTCTTTCCAAGAGCTTATAAGATAAAGAAATACTTGTAAACTTGCAACCTATTATGTTCAATTCCTTTAGCTTTTATTGCAATATGTAGTGCTACTTGCCAAGGACAAATAATGTGTTTAGAATAGAAACTTTTTTATATATTGTACTCACGTGGAGGCTTCCCTGCCATGGGTAGGCTCCAATCTTGGCCTCCTCACCACCAACGATGTAGGGCAGGTCCTTGAATGCTGAGGCAGCTGCCACGCAGGCCAGGAGGGCCGCACAGATTGTCAGACCACGCATGATGAAGTTGTAAGACTGGGGACGTTAGACCAAAGTGAAGATGACTCCTACTGCTGGGTCTTTTATACCAAAGCAGATTGGCCATTTCTGATAAGATTATCATTTATTGTGCAACCTCTAGATACCCATAGTACTGGTGTCTACTGGCAGCTGTCATATTTTCCCCTAGATAAGAGGGGATGGGCTTCTCCCTCATTATCACTGCGTGTGAAGAGATCAGATGGTATCTCCCTCAGTCTTAGGAAGGTATTCGTAGTAACCTGAACACCCATCTACATGGATATTTTGTGTGAATGGCCTTCCACCAAAGATTAGTATTGGATTGTTTATACCCATTTCCCTAACTTAATATCAAATCAAAATGTTTCTTCATAGCGGCCGAAGTTATTTAGCAATATTGCTTTGTTGAGTACATATATACATATAGGAGCAACACATGGGATGTTACGTTACGCATGCCACAATGTCCCAACATCATTAAAAGTGCTCCATTATAATATATGTATTATCTTTGGAGCGTGAATTAATGGAGAGCTCGAGGCCGATGCTGTAGGCCCTACACAGGATATTTTTGAGGTAATTGTATTATTGTGGTGACTGACCCTTCATAATGAATGATATATACATGTAATAAAGTGCATTCGATTGTTAATACTGGTATAATGATTTAGGTGATTTGCCCATGGTCGTCATGATGCAGGTACACGTGGCACACAACGACATATACCAATGCCCCAATGTTCATAGAGCTGTCCACAGATAGCAGCTGCTAATCGAGAAGATGTTGGATTTCTCAATTGACAAATGAACCTATGAAATATGAGGATACTGCCGGGGATACTGTCGGAAATTTGAAGTGTGCCCTTTCACTCATTGATCTGCCAACATTTAATAGAAACTCAAATAAATCTACTACAGTAACATTGTAGGATCCTATAAGCCGCACTGGTCTCATGAACCTCGTATAAGCCGCGGCTTCTATGCGAAATTTTACGACGTATAATATAAGAACCATCGCCTCATGAGGTGGTCTTTATTGTCAGCCTTTACATTAAATGAAAACTGTCATTCAAGCACAATCATGAAAATATATACAATCCATCTCCATAATTTGCTCAAATGTTAGGCCAAAAAAAGTGTGTTTCAGGTAACATAGCCTGTACATCTAGGTAGGGTAGGTCAGGTTTTTTTAAATTTTAAAATGATTATTTTTACTTTCGCCTGAAAAATAGCCAAAAATTGACTTGAAAACTTCAGCACCGACTCGCCAATAACAGCATTGACTCATGGACAATAAAATCGACTCTGAAATATCCCACAAATTAATTGAAAGGCCAGACCCATTAAAAAGTCAATGTATTTCGCGCACCTTGTTTTCACAAATGAAAATTTCAATGGATTATGCTCGCCTAGTTTTATTTTTAAAAATGCAGAATTTCCATTTATTTTTTTAAAACCTTTTTCTCTTTATTCCCACAGATCAATCAATTAAATGTTTTGCCATGGGCTCCCTTCGAACTTTGGTCAGAGGCTTGGTTAATTCTTAAAATAAATTGGTCACTCGCTTCAGTTTTCCATGACCAAAATCCAAATATAATGTGCACAAGGAATGTTTTGCGTTGCTCAGACGTAAATCTACGTTCAAATGGAGTCAAGACACATTACTTTGCTCGGACTTTATTTCGCTGGGTATCTAAACGTTTAGAGTCTATTAAAGTCTTAATAATTCCCTTCAAATATAGATGGTGTCATATGTTGATATAATGGGGGGCTCTGCCCCCCGCCCCCTTTTTTAGAATTTTATTTCTTTTTCTTCTTTAGTAGGCCTAATGGTGAGTATATTAAGACTTTAGGACTAAGAATTATTAAGACTTGATTAAGACTCACAATCATTAAACGTGTGTCCATGTACCTACTCTTGTGAGGTAGGTGCCATCTGCGGAATTGAGTACTTATATATTGTCAAAAGAAAACAAAAACTATAGCCAATTTCCATCTTGACTGTAAAATCTTGCCACCTAAATCAGAGGTATCACAGGTTCAGCTCTCTGTATGAAGTGATTAGCACATGCTTATAGGAATCATTACAACCTTGAAGAATATCATGAAATGTCAAATAGGTCCTATGAAAAAGAAGAAATTCTAGTATCGAAATGTATTTGCAGCCCCCAAGTCCAGCACAAAGTCCCTTTTAAAACTAGGCCTATTTCTTGATGAATTTTAGTTTTACTAGGTCCACCCCTGAAGATCTGTCCAAAAGCTGACACAAACACCTTTTGCTGTTGGGCATATAGGCCTAGGGGAAGATGGGGTAATACGGGTCATGGGGTAATAAGGGACACTCTCTTTTTAGACTGATATTTCTTACTGAAAGGTTCAGTTTTCAGTTTTCAATGTTTTTATTGGCTCAAAAGATAGTCATATCACATACGGTTTTCATATCCACCAATATTGTAAATACAAACATAATATAAACAACATACAAAAATTGCGCAACAAGCATGAATAAATTCGTCATAAAGTCAATGTTCGTCTAGTGAAACGATAGGATGTTCCATGAGGGAGGAAAGCCGCACCACACAAGCGGGATTTGAGTTTCAATTTTCAAGTTTGCATTTTCTAGTTTTCAAGTTATTTACGAAACTTGCTCTCGGTCAAACATGTGTAAGACCTACAGTGTGAATACAGTACACAGTATACCAATTTTGAAACTGACAAAATATGGTAATGCACATAAATTCAATCTCACGCTAATTAATTCACTGATAGTCATCAGACATACATCCAATATCTCACATCAGGGAGCTAATGCGTTAGTACAGAACATGAGTTTACTCGTTTATGCACTAGCATCACAAGAGTTCAATTAACAGGATTTTTCATTTATTTGAGGCTAGCCAGAAAAAGATTTCGAGTCATTTTATGATGTTGGTTAGAATCCAGATCATTCCACAATTGTGACCCTCTAAAAAGAGGACTGCGGCGGAAAATTTCACCTTTCGGTCTGGGTACTTTTAATTTTATTTTTGCGGAACTACGAAGATCCCTTACCGGTAGCACTGTTAATTCTTCATTTATTGATCTTTGATACATTAGTGACAAAATAAACTTTTCACGTCTAGTTTCAAGCCTTGGTAATTTACAATCCTCATGCAATTGATCTACACTTACGTCTCTAACATCTCGTGTTTTCTCGCAGATCCGCAGGCAATCATTCTGCAACACTTGAAATTTTCGCGGTACCCATTCTGGAGCACCATCTACCAAGAATGAACTATACTCCAGAATCGGCCTTACCATTTGTTGATAGACCAATAAACTTGTGTCCCTATCACAGGATTTCCTAATATGTCTTAGTTGTGACTTTTTGTTCCTTGACATTCCCAGTATCTTACTCCCCTGTGCTGCAAAGCTCAAACCATAGTCTATAGTGGCGCCCAGATAGATAAAACTAGACACTACCTTCAAGACAGTATTTTGTACAAGAAAACTACAATTTCTTAGGTCAGGTTTCACCCTATTCGAGTGGCACCACATTACCTTTGTTTTATCACAGTTAATTGTCAGTCTATTTGTCTGGCACCACATGCTTATGTTATCAAGGTCAGCTTGCATAACCATTTTGACTCGATCGACCGAAGTGGCACTCACCAAGATCGCTAGGTCATCTGCATACAAATAACATTTGGCATCTTTTATACATGTGACTATGTCATTTACGTACAAAATAAACAATAACGGTCCGAGTACGGAGCCCTGAGGAACGCCACATCCAATGCACATCGACCCAGACTTATGATTATTTGCAACAGTTGACTGAGATCTACTGTCTAAATAACTCTTAAACCAAAGGATTGTCTGAAAACAGCAGCCCATTGATTTAAGCTTATATAACAGTCGAGCGTGATTTACGGTCTCAAACGCCTTCCTCAGATCGAGGAAGACGACTGCCGCATATTTCTTGTCATTACGAGCATTATACAGGTCATTAGTCAGATGGAAGATGGCATCAGATGTGGACCTCCCTGGGAGAAAACCGTACTGAGAATCAGAAACCAAATTATTTGTCAGAACAAAATCCAGTAGTTGGCGTTGAACTACTTTTTCCATTTGTTTACCAACAAGGTTTAACAGGCTAATCGGTCTCCAATTACAGACACGTTGCAAGTCACCTGTCTTGGGTAACGGTATTACACTTGCATTTTTCCACATGTACGGTACATTTGCGCTCAAAATAGAAGTGTTAACCATATGTGCTAACAAGTAGGGTTTACATTCAAAAACAGCCTTTAGTACATGCGTCTTCACATTATCAATGTTAGCTGATTTGTGAACATTGATATCCTTTGCCAGGTGTTTGAATGAATGATCAGACCATACCTTCAGAACAAACTCAGTACCGAAACTCTCACTGTCATCAAAGATGTCCTCCAGGCTTATATCACCTGGGGTACCTTCGAACGCAACAGCTAAGTTTTTACCGGTATTTACATAGTAATTGTTCATAAATTGCGAGACATCATTTTTTGTCAAGAGCGAATCATCCACATCTTTTAGTACAATATCACACTCAGAGATATCTCCTTTCCACAGTTGGTTTATTACCTTCCAAAACTGCTTTGGGTCATTCTTGTATTTATCTAAAGACGCGATAACTTTTGCCTTAACTTTGGCATTCACCTTCACATGAACCAATTTCAAAAGGTTCCTGGCAGTTTTTATCAGGACATTATCAACTCGTGGCTTAACGCGCCAAGCTCTACGTAGGATCCTTCTTCTGCGATTTAGAAGGCACAGAACCTCACCGTCAAAACCATACTTGGACCCAGTCTTAAACCTGAATTCACGTACCGGGTGGTGCTGATCTAAAAATTCCACGATTGCAGTCAGAAACAAATCATAGTTCTTTGACGTATCATGCTCATCAAAGAAAGGTCTCCAATTGTAGTTCTCAACGAAAGTTTTTAAAATTTCAGCTGAGAAATTTTTATACGATCTGCCCCTGAAGCAGCGATACGTTGGTTTGACATTTTTTTGTTTTCTGACTGCAAACACAGGCGCATGATCACTAAGAACATCATTAACCAGACCGTGTGAACTTACATGAGGCGAATTGGTATAAATATGATCAATTGTCGAGTGACCATATCTATGGTAGCGAGTAGGTTTAGTGTGTAAATACGACAAATTATTTCTTCTTAGAAAACTCGTCATATTTCTAAATTTCACACTATTTCTAGACCCCGAATCCACGTTAAAATCCCCGCATATCCAAATCTCCCTACGTTCAGCATTAATGCTTTTCAGAAATTCAGTTAATTTGGTGTAACATAATTTAACATTACCACGAGGCGGTCTGTAAACAGAGAAGACAAGTCTGTATTTTTGATTTGGGAACTTAGTTTCCAAGCACAAACATTCAATGTTCTTATCAACAACTGATAGATCTTCTCTGATACATGTATATGACGCATATTTATCTGCCACATAGCACGCCACACCCCCTCCTTTCTTTTTAATGTTTCTAGGCCTGTCGAGCCTGTACATTTGCATACCCGGTAGGCTTACATAACTCGTTGGTATTTTTGGTTTGAGCCAGGTCTCATTAAGGGAAAGGTAGTCTAAATTAGCTACTAGTCCTCTCACAAGGTTTATTTTACCTAGTAGACTTTGTGCATTCATACACACAAGCTTCAAACCTTTTACATCCTTTAGCTCGTCAAACTTTATATACTTAGAACCGCTAGGTGTAGCTGTCCCCAGCATCCACATACATGACACATACGACAGAACATGACTAAAAAGACGAAATACATACTAAACAAGTGCTACATGAAATAGCCTAGGCGCTTGTATTTAAGGGCCGTAGGTAAAGACCAACTTCAATCAGATTGTTAGTCTAAAGTGCTCAAACAGGTTAAGCTACATAAATGAAGACAGAGTTAAATTCTCATCAACAAGGTGAGACTCACATAAACTACAGAAAAAATACAAAGTAAATACACAATTAATAAACAATAATGTAAGCAAAAATACCGGTAGTATCAATATAGCTAACACAGGTAGAACAATCGAACAGACCACAATAGTGTAGACTATGAGTTACAAATTGGTTAACTATACTATTACTTCTTGCTCATCCGTATAAGATAAGGTTTGTTGCAGTATACTGATGACTGGTCGCTTAGTTGTTTTGCTTAGTCAAATCATGAAGGGGGCTCCCTCAAACCCGATGGTCGTGTCATGAGACATGAATTTAGAACTGGTCACGCGTTACATGTATAGAATATACATGACGTTAATACTTAGTGTAATGTAATTACTCTATGGTAATTCTTCGAGGGGTTAGACCTCCTGTAACACATTATATTGGCAGTATTATAAGACACATGTAATTATTGTCCAACCTATTTTAGGTACATACAACATACACAATGTAAAGTTCGCAGACATAAGTGGATCTCACACACTGTGATATCGCGTTGAGAGATCACAATCACTGCATAGACATTCATTATGACATCAATGTTGTAGGGCACATGTAATGTGAGCTGAACATATTTTAGATGCATACCAAAACACACAACATTATGTTCATTATGTTCACACACTTAGTCAGCTTCACACACTGAAATATCACATTGTAATATCACATTCAGTGCACAGATGTTCACACAAATATTCACATTATATGGATATGTATATAAAGGTGAATTACCGGTAGGTCACATCAAGTTTGCTAACAGACATTATACAAAGTGTTATTTATTCCTGAATATCACAGAGTATAGATATATCATTACTGAACAAATCGAGTTAAATGAAGTGTGTCAACTGGTACACTTTTCATGCCCATATCACACAGCATGTTAGTTCAGTCTAGTTAGATTCAATTTAATCTAATCGACCAGATATTTAAGCTGTCGATGCTGAAGTTACAACAATTGGACGCGCCGCAAGTTCGGCCGCTTGTTCAGCATTAATTTCCGGTTCTTGGACCGGACCAAAGGCACTGATCAGTTCTTCACGCTGCCGGACTAGTTCAGCCTGGTTAGCCTGTTGCTCGTGTTGAGCCTGTGGAGCCTGAGGAGATTGTTGATGTTGGGTCTGCGTCTGTTGGACTTGTTGGGCTTGGTTGACTTGGTTGACTTGGATTTGGGCTTGCCGAGCTTGCTGATCTCGTTGATCAGCCAGTCTAGCATCCACAGCACTTAGTAGAGCCTTCCTGTCCTCATCTGCCTTTAATTCGGCACGTAGATTCATCAGCAGTTTGCCTAGCGTATTTTCACCATCATAACTGCCGTCATCGAAGCAGGGATCATTGTAGCGGGCAGCACACCCCCAGAAGGGATGATTTGTTGACTCCAGCAGCGTGGCATCATTTGTTGCAAGAAGTAGGGTGCATAGACCAGGATTTTGTCTGAACTTTTTGGATAGTGTCAGAACCATGGCGGCAACCCTATAGTCCCTCCATTCTATCCCCCCTTGACATTTTTTTCCCTCGATCATGGCCTCTAATGGTCTCTCAGCACGGAAGACAGCCTCGGCCATCACTTCCTCTCCCATGTGGATGCATTTGATCCACTGATACAAGTGCTCCGCGCTTCTGAATGTCAGGTTCTCATGTCTAATTCTCACAGTGTAGAAGTTGCTCAAGAACGACTTTTCCCCGCAGAAAGTAATGCCAGATGGGGTAGTCTGTTGTAGAATTTGTGGCTCCTTACTGGCACGCTTCTTTGCTTTAGGATTTTTGGCCTTATCCTTGCCTTTAACTACAGACTCAGGTACATCTCTAGTAGCACTCTTGTGCGTTGCGCTGCGTTTGTTGTTGGTGACAAGGTTCTTGGGCTTGAATTCAGCTGGGATTTCTTCATGGGACTCGTAAGATTCACCATCAATAGTTACACTCATGCCTTTGTAGGCAGCGTCAATGTTCTTGTCTTGACAATGTCTGACAATTTTTCTGAAGATACCCTTTTTTTTACGAGTTTGGGGGTCTTCGTCAGGGTTAATGTACACATTTGCATAGTCATCTTCGCGACTTAAATTCCCTTTCAGTAGTAGACACGCGTCTCTCTGCCTGGCAGTTGTGAAACACACCAGCAGGGGACGTGAGCCCTGAGCCTTTGAAAATTTCCTGCGCAGCCTTTTGCACAAGACTAGTTCAGATATGTCAACATCTAGTTTAATGACTTCACAGACGTCCATAAACCTATCGTAGGGGTCTTCCTCCAGACATTCCTCTAGGCCCTCAATAACTATGTTTAGCCTTCGAGGTGACCTAAATTCACCATTTCTTCCAACATTATTTTGTTGTGTCTGACCGTCATTTTCATGTTTACTAGACTTGTTTACTTTAGAGTTCATTGATTCTATGTCCTCTTTATTTTTCAACACAAGGATCCTAAGACTTTCCACCTCAGATACAGCGTTCTCCGCTACTTCAATAGCCCTTGAGGCTTTTGTGTCAAGACCATCCAGCCTCAGCTTGACAGCCTTATGGGACTTGTTGACTGATTTTTCAAGTGTTTCAAACCTTTTGGTTACCTTGTTTGTTTCTTTGGACATGAATTTCCTCATCCCTTTGAAACCTTTTTTGAAGCCTCTTTCTATCATGGACATCACGCCAACTGGTAGGTTCTCATCAGTCCCCATTTCGTCGTCCCCATCATCATTAACATCATCGTCATCATCATCATCATCTTCGTCATCATCATCAGATGTGGAAGATATTGTGTGCATGTGTGGGGGGGGAGTGGTGAACGATCCTGATTTTGGTGGCTTCTTTTACCTTTACTTGACATGGCAGTGGGGGCTTTTTGGGCCGGTGCGCTGAGTGAACTGTCGCGAGAGGGACCGGCAACACCAGATCGCCGTGACAATTTACTTGGGGACACAGCACCAAGATCTTGTTGCCTCACTTGCCTTTTAAATTGTTGATTGCCGCCTTGGTGAACTTGATTCCCTTTATGTTGATGTGGAGAGATTTCGCCGCTCGAGACACGACTTCTCTTGACTCCCGAATACACATATACGGGCTCTTTGTCCGTTTTCGGCGGTCTCCCTCGGCCTCTAATGGCTTTCCCGGTTTTAGGATTTACCAAAACTATAGGCCTTTGTTGTGATAGAGCAAATTCTTCTAAGTCACTGTCCAGGTTTTCCTCAATTGGACCTGTAATCACACTATTTCGGCGATTTGAATCGCTTTTGTTTACCTTCGACGCCATTTTTCAAAACAAGACAGGCGCATGCGCAGTCCTGCTGTGGCCACTTCCGCCTTGCTCAAAGGCGCCGATCGAAGACGACAAACTTGAATTATGTCGACTATTAGTTCTCTAGTGGTGCCGTGAAGCGATTTGCACAGCCTACCCAGCTAGCAAAACTCATGTAAATTACATCATTTTTACATCATTTTCTGATTGGTCGTGACATCATTGGATGATGTCAATTGTCGTTCCCAAGATGTCACATACGCAAGAAGTTTTTACGTGTCCCTTTGCATGGGTATTTTACATAAGTATATTTACATTAAAAAAAATACATATCAACGATATGTTTGAACTTAATAATAATGATGTATATAATTGACCAGCTGTAGGCCTAAAACATGTCTGAAACGTATAAATTTAGACATGTCACAAAGATGTGATATGGAGATATGTACATGACATGTTGCAGGGATGACATTTATACCAGTTCTGCGTATACCCCCATCCGAGTAGTGATTATAAATCAGATAGGATATTTAGGATAACTCTGAGAGATTGTAGACATCATATAGTTATGTCCATTTTATGTCAATGTATGACATGTACACAGGCACTCTGAATAGGAAGCAAACACCTGTTCTGTGAAAGACACTTTGCAGGCATTTTCCATTCCATACAGACACATTTATCCTAGCCAGGAGGCCCAGATGTGATATCAGCCCAAAGCCAGAATTTCTTCTTATACAATTTGAAAAGACACAGAAAAGGTGTCCCATTATGTGTCTTGGCTGTCCAACTATAATTCACCAAGTCACTGTAACACAAGTAACACATTAAATGTTACTGAAGAAATTTAGTCCAATTTTGTCTCTTATTGCAGTATGTAGAATTGATTTCATCCAACTTTTAATCAAGAATGGGGGAATGCTGATCAAAATGTGATTACATTGCAAAATGAGACGCCTAGTGTTGGAGCTCAGAACTATGATAGGATATAGTAATGTCGACTTATAGATGTCATATTCTGATAAGATTGTGATGTCATAAATATGTTATATTGGAATAAATCTATACTCCTATTATTTTGACGTCACAATCTTGTCAGAATATGACCCTTTTACAGTTCTGAACTCCAACACTAGGGGTCTGATTTTGCAAGGCTGTCACATTTTGATCAGCATTCAGTCATTCTTCATTGAAAAGTTGGATCAAATTAATTGTATAAACTACAATGAGGGACAAGGTTGGACTAAATTTCCTCTGTGATATATAAGGTGTCACTTGTGTTACAGTGACTAGTTGAAATATAGTTGGATAACCAAGGCACATGGGTGGACACCTTTTCTGTGTTCTTTGAGATTGTATAGAAGAAATTCTGGTTTTGGGCTGATATCACATCTGGGCCTCCTGGCTAGGATAAATGCGTCTGTAAGGAATGGAAAATGCCTGCAAAGTGTTTGTTTCCTATGCAGAGTGCCCATGGACATGTCATACATTGACATAAAATGGACATAACTATATGATGTCTACAATCTCCCTCAGAGGTATCCTAATTATCCTATCTGATTTATAATCACTACTGGGGAGGGGGTATACTCAAAACTGGTATAAATGTCATCCCTAGAACATGCTTGTAGATATCTCCATATCACATCTTTTTGACGTGTCTATATTTACATGTTTTAGACATCTTTTACAGCTAGTCATATATATGCCATTATTGTTTAGTCCAAAGGTATCACTGATAAATATGTCTCTTTTATATGAATATGTTTATATAAAATACACATAAATATTGTTACATCAAGAACCCATGCAAGGGGACACGTAAAAACTTCTTGCGTATGTGACATCTTGGGAACGAAAAATGATATCATGAAATTACTAGTTATTTTTATGTAAGGTGCTAGCTGGGTAGGAACCTTTACAAGTATCCTGTAACCCGGGTTAGTGTTTACATCGAGTCAGGATAAATTCCGAGGAACAATTGAGGGAGCTGAATTCCGCGAACGTCTACTCCAACATGGCGGACATTATCGGTTGACACTAAGAACTCAGTTTTGGTTTTATATGAAAAGTTAGGCATCAGATCATATATATTGCCGTATTCCTTATGTCATTGGAGGAATTATTATTTGAATTATACACGGAAAATAAAATTGAATGCCTGGAATATTGAGGGCTGACGTCTTGATTAGTAAAGCATAATTAGACACATCATCATTTATGTAAGCCCCTAGTTTGAGCAAACTGGTAATATTTTTCTAGTTTCAGGTGCCAAGAATAAAACACCCAATAGCTTATAAAATTAAATATGGTTTGGTTATTTTCTGTGAAGTGTCTAGGAATTGACACCACTATTTGTGTGGTGTCCCGTATTACCCCAACCTCATTTTTTGGTGGGGTAATACGGGTCAAAGGCAATCCCTATGGCAATTTGTATATATTTTTTCTACAAAAATGTTAAGCTATTAATCTTATTTAAAACTTCCACATGAAAGAGTGCCTTTGCAGAAACTACTTTTTTTCAAGATATCTAAATAAACTTAGTTCTTTGTGAGATTTTTTTCATGTTTTAAATTTGCATATGGTCATGCTTTGTGTGGCGGCCATTTTCCAAAATGGCGGCATGAAAATACAAGAAATTTCAGGGTCAATTTGAACATCAAAAACAATTCACAATTTTTGCTGTTTCTAGTGTGCATCTCAACATAAATGGTCACAAAATAGCTTGAATTAAAGCTATAGAGGAGCCCCATCCAATAGATAGGGTTTTGGGTATATCATGACATCCTGGTGACCATGGAAACGATGTAAACACTCACATTTTGGCCAAATTTTGCTAATTGTTTAGTATTTTGACAAATTCTCTCGACAAGAATAGGTATATAGGACTCATTGAGGTAACAAAGTATCTTTATAATGTTTTGGGACAGTTTAAATCATCATTTATTTTGTTAAGGTACCTCAAAGGCTTCTCATTTCAAGAATTCCACCCATGCATGAAAGATATTTGGCCATTTTCACTTACAATTCCTATTCAGTTCTGTCTTACCCCACAATGGCGACCCGTATTACCCCACCTTGGGGTAATATGGGCCACAACATCTTTGAAATTATTAACTACAACCATTGTACCTAAGGGAGTTTGAGGAAATTTTTCTTCAACACAGTTAAATATAAAAGAGGAGTGCCTAAAAAGTAGGTAAAAAAAAAAATTGCTTATGGTCACCAGAAAGGCAGAAATTGCATGATGTCCCGTATTCTCCCATCTTCCCCTAGGCCTACTTAGTCATTGCGTTAAGCTTAGGCCTACATTCCCTTTCTTTCTCATTAGGCCTATAGGCCTAACTTTTCTCTTTTGTGAAAGTATGAACCATCAATAGGCAATGTCATTGTGAGTTGTAGTGTAGGCAGTCATTATCACCTGGAAAATGCAATAGACAGGGGCGCTTTGCGCGCGAAGGCGAGAAAGTGACTCCCCCTGGGGGCCAACGCGCAAAAGCAATTTTGCAATCCAAACCGTCGCGCTACCTATCGTGAAGTTAGCGAACTGTATGGGGATTTCCTAGGCCTGCCGTGACGTCATTGCCGCGTCTCGGGGAAGCCCTCTGTTTATGAAGGAGCTCCAGTTGGCCGATGCACCGTGGTTGGAGGTGGTCGATTACAGGAATCTCGGGATTTATGCCCTTTTTGCTGCATCTACAGCTGCCCAAAGCTGGATAGTACGCGATGAGTATAAACACAAGCTGACACGAGTTGAACTGGGTGAGTACATTTACTTGAATCCCTACATTTTACGCAATAAACACCAGATTTGTGGCGATCCCTTTGGCCTTAGTTTGGGCGGTGTGGCGCTCTCTCACTTCATCTATGGCTATGGCATGCATCAGTGTGAGAGTGAGACTGTGTATGACAAACAACACTGAAACAGTGCTCAACCAGCCAGAACCAGCTTTCACTTTTTCATTAGGTTTGGGTTCTAATTTGTGTGCCAAATGATGGCCAAGTTTTCATTTTCTCAGCCTCCTCAAATGTTATAATATGTATTAATTTGTTACATCTAGATGATCTACACTACAGCAGAAGCCAACCAAGTTCAAACCAGTGATCTTAGGGAGTGTTCATTTATTAATTACAGGGGGGGGGGGGGTGAGATTTCGCGTGGAGGGGCGAACATTTTTTACGCCCCCCCCCCCCTTGAGAGCGTGTGGAATGTTTCGCGTCCCCCCTTGCCGAAGGCGCCGAATTTTTTTTCCGCCCATGCCCCTTTGAAGTATAGTAAGGGAGTGCTCATTTTTTAACAACAGGGGGGGGCGGTGAGCTTTCGCGCAGAGCGCGCGAAATTTTTTCACCCCCCCCCGCTAGAGGGGTCGAAATTTTTTACCCCCCCCCCCCCCGGCAGGCCGAAAATCGCGCGCGTTTGCGCCCCTTTGTAGCATAGTAGCGGGCTTTTTCCCTCAAAACAGGTTGAATTTTTTTCACCCACCCCCAAGAGGGGTCCAAATTTTTTACCCCCCCCCGGTCAAGGGGTCCAAATTTTTTACCCCCCCCCCCAAATCCACCACCCCCCCCCCTGTTGTTAAAAAATGAGCACTCCCTAAAGCGCAGGCTTTTTGCCTAAAAAGGGGCTAAATTTTTTAAGCCCCCCCCCCCTCAAGATGGGTCAATCTTTTACGCCCCGTGCTCTCAGGAGGGGTCTGAAACTTTTGCGCCCTCCCCCCCCCCCCCCATGTAACTGATAAATAAACACTCCCTTAGGGAGTGATCATTTTTTAACAACAGGGGGGGGGTGGTGGGTTTCCGCGCGGAGCGCGCGAAATTTTTTACACCCCCCCGGTCAAGGGGTCAAAATTTTTTACCCCCCCCCCCTTAGGGTCGAAAATCGGCTCGCGCGCGGGCCCTTTGAAGCATAGTAACGCGCGGGCTTTTTGGCTCAAAACAGGTCAAATTTTTTTGCCCCCCCCCCCCAGAGGGGTCCAAATTTTTTTGCCCCCCCCCGGTCAAGGGGTCCAAATTTTTTTGCCCCCCCCCCCAAACCCACCACCCCCCCCCTGTTGATAATAAATGATCACTCCCTTAGGTCCCCAAAGTAATTTTTATCTCTATGAGAGTATCTAGGCATCCAACCTAGTATCCTATCATGACTGGGAAGTTCAATCAATTAATCCCGCCTGCTTATCTTCTATCACGATCTTCCCTCCCAAAAAATGGTTTGTGGTACTATACCTATCTCCAAATTTAATAAAAAGATAAAGAAAAAGGTCTTCCCATCATACCTGATACCGTATGCAATGACCATATGATCAGATTGTAAACTGAAACAGATACAGATACGGTACACATGTATAAAGAAAGTATTCGTCTTACTGCAGGTGTGATGAATTGGATGGCCATCTTTTAATGATACTGGGCGTGAGACCTTACAAGTTAGATCCACGTGGTGAAATTGAATAGATCTACATTGTCCAACCCCTCGACGAATACTAGGGTTACTTCACTTTATAAGTTTAATTAACTCACCTAAAATACTGGAATCGCTGTCTTCTATGCCCCCCTCCCCACCCTCCACCCCCCCCCCCCCCCAACCCCATAGAATATGAAAGTGCAGTCGTATTCCATGGACTCAGCAGAGTCTGTGCACAAAGTTCTTCACATCTATTTAGGGCACCTCCATGTCTGTCACAGCAGTTAATATTTTACAGAGACTCAGATACTTGTGGGTTATCCTTTACATAGCTTGTCAGTGGCAATATGTTTCCCCCAGAGAGGCCTACCATAAGCATTTATCATAAGCCGGATGTCTTCAGACAATTCGCTCTGTGTTATTTAGGGACATTAAGAGAGTCCAACAGCTGGCTTCTATAAATTGAATACCTCTCACTTTAGTGATTAATCGTCTGGCCGTTTCCAATTGAGTGCAGACCTAGATTTAAAAAAAGCCGTCTATTTATATTCAATGAGACTATTTCTACAGAGGCTGAGAAATGACATTCTCTCAAATCCTCTTTTATTAACGAGCTGAAGTGTTGCTATTTGATTTACAGGTGCCATTTGAAACCATTTGCCGAGCTATTCAAAAGCACCATTGTGCGCTATGCCTAGCCATGTTGTCGCCAACGATGCATGAGTACAGCACTATAAGCATGCATTATGCCGAAGATGTTGAAGGGAAGAGGCTCCCTATTAAAAGGGAGTGATCATTTTATAACAATGGGGGAGGGTGGTGTTTTTTCGCGCAGAGGGTGCAAAAATGTTAAACCCCCCGGTCAAGGGGTAGAAATGTCTTACCCCCCCCCCTATGAGTCGAAAATTGGCGTGCACACTGGCCCTTTGAAGCATAGTAATGCGCTGGCTTTTTTCTTTCGCTCAGAACAGGTTAAATTTACACCCCCCAGTGAAGGGGTCAACATTTTTTTACACTCCTCCAAACCCACCACCCCACTCCCTCATTGTTAAAAAAAAGAGATCACTCTCTAAGTCTAACGTTAAAGCTCAACCCTTGTCATCATGCTATACACAGCTAGACATGATAGGATAGGACAGCCCCCCTCGTTAGGACCATCCCAAATTGATCCCAGGTCATCAGGCTATAGGGGGCTAAAGGTTGGAGGTCACAGGTCACAGCACAGAGAGGTGGGGGGGGGGGGTTATTATTGGCATTAATCCCATTCCCTAGCTACCCCCTAGGCAGCATTCCCCCCGGGGGCATGCAGCCATGGGGCACATAGACTGTACCATACGTGTGTTAGGGGGTAGGGGTCGGCTACTGTGGCTTATACACAATGTAGACTAACTATATGGGGGCTCATCATTTATTCATCATGGTTTTCAGGGGCTAAAGGCTACTTATGGCATTAGATACTAGTACCCACCCCATTGCACATACTGCTTTTGGGGGTTAAAATAGCAGTCACTAAACATGTGAGTTTTTCGATTTAATTGGTAAGCTCCATCATTCATCAAGGCAAATGAGACGGAATGTTATAATAAATGTATAAACTATTTGCTGTATCGGATATTCCTGTCAAGGTATCTATATTAAAGCAAAATGACTACGATTGGGACATCTTTCTCTATGACCATATGATCGTCCCTATTGCAGTACAATCTAGAAGCTTAGCTCTCAACTCCCACTCTGTATTGTATAAGCCTTATAAATTATCAATAAATGACCACTCCCTTATAATAAGGGAGTGGTCATTTATTGATTATAGGGGGTGGGGGGGGGGCGTACATTTTTCGGCAAAAGGGGCGCGAAATATTCCAAGTGCTCTGGTGAGCGAAAAATGTTCGCCCATGTTATTAATCAATGACTATTGAAGTACATGTATTCCCATTTCTATCCACATGATCATGGCACATGGCAGCTCAAATTGACAATGATCTTCCTTTTGTTTTAATAAGGCCACTGGCTATTGAAAACCATACACTAACCCACACCACAGCTCACACAGCTATTCAAATAACAACATAAACGACAAAATTCCTGAGCACGCTGCAATACATTCATTTAATTTGAGGCCTGGGTAGTCCGCAGGCCAGAAAACAGCGAGAATCTGTTTTCGGGAGCTGCTGTGCCGCTGTTGTGAAATTTTGCTGGGCTCGCGGGGCGCTAGTATATCCATTGAGGGGTAGTGTCCCTGTGATCATGTGACAATTGGGCATTGATTTGGTAATGAGTGGACACGTGACACGGACACGTGACGTCTCACGTGACGTTCTGTTACCATGGTAACGACAGGAGTGGGGTGGCGATAATAAGAGGATGTTGGTTTAAACAAAGCGCAAACCCAGCCGAGTGTAAATTAAACATGGAGAATGTATTTATTAAATATTGGCTCAGAAATTAGCTTCAATGATCATAGTTACAGTCTGTGTTGTCTCCAATATGATGGAAATGAAATCTCTACTTGTGTTCAAGAGCTTGAGAACATTTTACAAGAGGGATTGATATAATCAATTATAGATATTTATGGTAAATGCATCCTGAAACATTGTCATACTTGTAGGACAGGCCTGTATATACATGTACATACATGTATGGGAAATATTGGCTGTGGGGAATTTGATACAGCAGTATAAAGTATCCTGTTCTAAAGTATTGGATGATGTGTTAACAAGTCCCCATCTCAGAGATAATATAATTTAGTTTTCTTTTCTTTTTGCCATAGAAGAAGTGCCAATACATACTCAAAAAAACCCACACAAAAAACGGAAAAAATAACAACCAAACAACATATATGTGTTTGTGTATGGTTAGTTATTACCTACCCCCCTACCCCCGCCTTCCAATGTCTGTCCTATCTGGAAGACATACCGGTAGTGCGGAGGCTTAGGCTTAAGGAAAGCTATTGCTTTTTGGCCAGCACCCAAACCCCACCGTTATTATGATAGGATATGAATGTTGCCACTGTGCAGCGCGGATGTGGAGCTCCCTATAGAAAGCTGTCCATAAGAAGCCTGCGTAGAAAGGCGACGGTGAAGCACTTCAAATGTTGTGATAGAACAAATAAGAAAGGGAGAAGACCTCTGCCTATAGTAGCTGCTTGGGGGCACTTGGAAGTACAAAAATGGAAGTACAAAAAGTACTGTGTACAGAGTCAGATGTCGGGGTTATATTCTTAGCCCTTTAAGGGCCGCATTGTGCTTTAATGTGCAGTGTCCCTTATTGTTTGTAATGAGGCATCCGGGAGTGTATCAACCTCGTATGATCGGCATAATGCACAGATGCATTACTCGCCATACATCATGACAATATAGGGCATGATGTATTGACGCACTACATTATATAGGGTTAGTAGTTTGGGTAGCGGTAGTTGTTTTTGTTGGAGTGTTAGTGTAATAGTGTTTAAGGTTATTGCTAAGATTGGAGGAACGGCTGGCTAACATTATAAACATATTAGAAGGCAGTACATCCTAGTTCCTATACGTTCTTACTCTATTGTAGGAATAATGGAACATGATACAATATGGTAATCATAGTTTTAGTAAGGTGTGTTTCAGGTAACCCGACCCTACCTAGCAAAACAGGGCCGACCCTAGGAATTTCTATCCAATTTTGAAAAAAAAAGAAGTATATTTTAAGTAATTATAGGGCTATTTTAGAGTCAATTTGATAGTCCACGAGTCAACACTGTTGTTTGCGAGTCAGCGCTGAAGTTTGCCAGTTAAATTTTGGGTGCTTTTCAGGCCAGAGTATTAAAAGAAAAAAAAAAGAAAAAAATCCCACCTATCCTACCTAGATTTTCAGGCTATGTAACCTAAAACACACCTTTTTTGGCCTAATACTGTGTTCGCATATATATCAATATTGGATAGCATATATATCAATATTGGATAGCAAAAATAAGAATCGTCAACATAATCAAATTATCTATTCATTAACGTTAGAAGCCTTCAAACATCCGTCCATGATAACTCATACCCGGGTATATATTGTATAATGCAATTTAACCACTTAATTACCAGTAGATAGTAAATCTTGACATTATATGTATTAGTTCAAAATGAGATTACACATTTACTTCACACATTTGGAGTGATTTTCCTTTGCAGACAGAACACATCCTTACTTGATAATTGTATTTAAATCTAATACTATCACTTATTTTTTATGGAATACGGCCATCCCATTGACTTAACCCAGGAGGGCCGTATTTTCCCAAGCCGTTGAATAACCCATGGCCGTATTTCACGCCCTGTGACGTCATCAATATGGCGGTTTGTTTACATTTGAACAAGGTAGAAATGGGATGGAAATAAGGTATTTTAGGCACCCCCTATCATAATTTTGGTAGATTCAATCGAAAATCATAAAAAATAAACACAAAGGTACACTTATTTCAGTCTGTTGACTGGGTTATTTCACTTGTTGACCCTTGGGCCGCATTTCACTCGGCCTACGGCCTCGTGAAATACGGCCCAAGGTCAACTCGTGCAATAACCCAGTCAACAGACTGAAACTCGTGCACCTTTGTCTATTTATCCCCCTATGAGATAGCACAGGTAGCTGTTATCTGTCAACATTTTATGTTTCCATTGACACTTCACCAATTAACCCTTTAAGGGCCGTATACTGCTTTAATGTCCATGGTCGTCATGAGGGAGGAATGCAGCCTTCTGTATTCAAGCATCATGCCAACCCTTTAGGAGTGTAGCAACTACATGTATATGGGGTCGGCATGATGCATGCATGTAGTCCTGGCAAGTTACTCGCCAGGGCTGCATTCATGCATCATGGCGACCAATGACATACTGCATTAATGAACTGTGCAGTGAAAATGGTCCCCCACACAGTGGGTTGTAGTTCTCATTCTAAACACGTGTTTACAAGGGGAGTCATTTTGCTTGTTAGTGTCAGTGAAATGCTTTTAACATTGTTAGAGAAAAACGACAACATGTGTTGGCAGATTGACATGAGATGCATCACAGAGTGGTAGGAAATAGAATTGAAGGTGAAGAACACTCTTACTCCATTGGGATTACCATTGGATTTAATGCAATGCCTTAACTGTGTTAATCCTTTTTAAGGGCAGTATAATTAGTCTGTTTAATGTACTATGCTGTTTATTGTCATTATGCAAGAATGTTGCCCTACTAGCTGTCTACTCGCCAGGGCTGTATCATGACATGATGATGACCCAACCAGGTTGATACACGTTAAAAAGGTCTGTGTATGTACCTTAGCCGCGTTGACGAGTTACTGTCAGGGCTGCATTCAATGGTACACAGTACACTGGGACGACAAATGGACATGAAGCCAGTGGCGGATCCAGGATTGTCTAGAGGGGGGGGGGGGGGGTCCAAACCTGGCCAATCTGGAAAAACTGTCTGCTTCCCACGAGCGAAGCGCAGCAGCTGTACACAGGGAATGTAGGGGGTATGTCCCTCAAGAAAAATTTGATGGTCTAAATTTGAAATGGTGCATTCTGACGCATTTTAGGACAGAATATTTTCCTCTTTCTTTGGGGGGAGGGGGGCAAGGCCTGTCGGGCCACCCTCCTGTATCCGCCAATGTGAAGCCTTGAGACATGTCAATACTCCTACAGTCTAACAGAGCATCTTCACAAATGACGTAACAGGCTAGGGGGCCTGTGCGTCTTTGGGTTTGGTGACCCAGCCCATACATTTGTATTGGCCAATTTGCCAAAAATCGTTAAAAGGGGTGGGTGCCGGGGACTCTCAAAAGAGGTCAGAAAATAGGTGACGTCATTTGTGAAGGTTCCCTACACGAGTGGGGGGAGGGTCAGCTGTGGTCAGTTTGCTGTACATGTCTGTAACATGTCCCCTTATCTAGCCGCCCCCTTGACCCCCGACCCTGGTGCTGACATGCTGACCCCAGGTGGTAGCCATTCCCCCAGGGCGTAACTCAGCCCTGCTACATGTAGTGGAGGTACTTAAGCCAGGTCTGTGTTTATATGTCTGTAACCCACACTAAGCCTTCTCCTCCTGTACATAGTACTAGACCTAGACTGGCTCACAGCCTCCTCTGCTTACCCATATCAAATATTACAGACAGATAGATCATACAGTGCTAGATATAAAGAGAGGAGTTAATTTCATGATGCAGGGACGTGTACAGGTGTATGCTTTAGCCTGAAGGAGGGGGAAACTTGTCAGAGTGGGGGGAGGGGGGGGGGGGGCTCTGGTAAGCTCTTTGAGTAAGTACTGTGTACATCATGTTTATGTACATGGAATCTAGCCTATAATACGTGATCTACGTCTTAGCTAAATATGTCTAACATAACAATACATCCATATATGTAATGAGACTTGCAATAGGAACCTTACTGCACCCTGCACTAGGGTCCCATCGTGTCACAATTATATATATATATATATATATATATATATATATATATATATATATATATATATATATATATATATATATATAATATTTGTTCTCAAATTCATCTTGAGATTGTCTGCTTTGTCTACTTAGTATTATCAACCCATCACTACTGGCAGTAAGACATTTCATCAATTAAGGCTTTAATAACCATGGACACTAAAATGATCCTTTGGCCCGTTTTTTTCAAGGTCTGCTTCTGAGAATTAAAATGTTATGTTCAACCAGGATCAATTTCTCAACTGTTAAACACATCTTTGCTACTCACGATAAAGTGGCTCAGTAAAAACTGCCCTAAATGAATCTGATATCGGGGCGCTGTATTGTTGCTGTAAAACAAATACGTGTAACGTGGCCATAAAACTTAAGCTGATTTAATAGCATCAGGGGTACCATGAATCTGAGCAGACTGAGATGTGCATCATTCATGCATCGGTTTTAGTCTGGATGTGAGTAGTGGTCGGTATCTTCACTTAAATATTCATGAAGTCTTCCTCTGGCCACTGCTGCATAGATCACTTTGATTATAGGCACAAAGTGTAAAAGAACTGTGGGCTATCTTGTTTTTATTAAACAATTTAAAATTTTTAAATTTCTTAAAAACTAAATGACTGATAACAAATTGGCGCAAATTGCCGCTGCGTATCCCTGAAAGATCCCTTGCACAGGGTAGGCACGGTCGGATTTCTTTTCATGGTTGTGCAAAATTACGTCAAGAATCAAATTTTTCTAAATATATGTAAAATAAAGTTAGGAACAACCCTTCTTTTCTAGGTATGGTCGCGCCTCCCACTTTTGTCCAGGCTTACAGTAACCCAAATATGTTTTGTGGAACGTTGACTGTGTTCACAAGAATGAAAAAGATATTTAAGACCAGAAAAAAAAGTTCTGCAAATACACCATATAACTGATAACATGGGGGCCCACGTCAAGAAGATAGCAGGCATGTTGCCACACGTCCCGCCTACCTACCCATCCCCACCCCCCCCCCACACCCCCCACACACACCTCCAATCCTCACCCACCGACAGCACCCTCTACAGCCATACCTTGCAGGTATTTTCTACCACTGGCGGATACCCAGGGGCTTCCCCTACTAGGATATAGACCAATGGGGCATTAACATGTGGTATTTGACTTGTGTCAGTACATTATATAATAACTCTGTCGGTAATCACTACATTTTTTGTTATAAGCCTTATGCATCGCTATGTCGTATCAGGAAAATTTTCACTACACACACAACATAAAATACGATGAAAAAAAGAAGTATTCACAACACAAATATATTTCACAAGATATTTATTAATGAAAATACTCTTGTGCTGTATTGTAATTATATCACTGAAAGCATGACAGCTGCTTCATCAGCAAAATTTCCCACAACACACAAAAAAGATGAAATAAGATGAAAAAGGATTTTAATTCACAACACGAATATATTTCACATGATATTTATGAATGAAAATACTCTTGTGCTGTATTGTAATTATATCACTGAAAACATGACACCTGCTTCACCATTGAGTCACCCTGCCTTGCTATAGTGCTAGTCAGTATTCCATGTTATAGAGCAGCATTCACGACACACCCGCCCCCTGGTGGTAGGCAGGCTGGGCCGTGTTAGTCACACGGCAGGGGTTCCTGGAAAGTCCATCCAGGAATTTCCTGGCAGCATGCAGAGTTCTAAGACAGCTAGCGGCTTAGCTTCCCAGGACTGGAGGAGAGTGGTTCTTCTTTTTTCCCCTGGGGTATGCTCTTTGGTAAGACAAATGGTCTACACCTAGGTGAATCCATTGAATCCATCAGATGTGTTTAAATCACACACCCCACACACTCCAAACCAGCCAACCAAAGAAAAAAAAGACATTTCCTGACGCATACAATCCCAAAATTCTTCAGTCAATTGCTATGCAATTTATAATCATGCATGTATTCTCTATTCTGTCACATAAATTCTTTTTATTATTTTCTTACACTCGACCAATAATACCCGTCTCAAATATATACAAAGTATTGACATTTATATAAACTGAAATCTTTTTGCCAAAAACCTAAACATCAGTGCCTAAAATTCATACACATTTATTTGAGTGACCAATCCTCATCCAAACAAACCACAATAAGGCGCAGTGTCACAGACCCATCCTGTCTGGCTCCAACTAGACCAGAAGTTGAAACTGGGCCAGAATCTAGCCCTTTTTCTGAGCAGCTCCACGAGTAACTCACTCCCTGCATCCGGCCGCCTGGCCTGCAGCGGGAAAGAAAGAGCAGAAAAAAAAAGAAAAAAAAAGAAAAAAAGAAAAAGCAGTAAAAATAACTGAAACAAGTAAACATTCACAGACCTGCGTCCCTCGTCTGTTATCCCTTTAAGGGCCGCACAGTGCTTTAATTAATACAGAGTGCCCTTTGTCATTATTATGCATGTATGGATAGAAATCTGGCGAGTAATTCGCCAGGGCTGCATTTTTAAGGACCATGCCGACCATCCAAGGACTATGCCAACGGTTCGGCATGATGCATAAATGCAGCCCTAGAAAGTAGACTCACCAGGGCTGCATCCTAGGAGTGTTATTGATATCCAATTTATTTCGATTTCGATTATCACCATTTTGGTCTTGATTTTTCGATTATATCGATTTATTGCGATGCTAATATAGTAGGTAAAACTTTCTTGAAAAACAGCTATTATTTCTATACTCAGACTTAAATGTATAGGATGACCAGTTGATATCACTGAACCATAGGAATCTAACATTCAGAAATAGGTAATTCAATCAGAATTGGGCCAACAAAGGGTACCATTCTTTACATAATTCTTTCAGATTTTGAAAGGTAAATTCCTGTTCTAGTTGAACTAAAAATAGGGCTCCTGACGGGTAAATTCGACAAGGCGACAATCCCTTGTGTTAGGCCTTATGGACAAGGGACAAGGGACTGCTGGGGGTTGGTGACAAGTGACAACCATACCCCTTTATATCGACAAGGGACAAGACCCATTTCTTAGGATCGACAAGGGACATTGGCATTTCTTAGGATCGACAAGTGACACAGCTACCCCCCGTCTAGGGCCCTAAAAATAGTGTATCGATATAATGCTTTTGTCGATGCGATAATCGGAATTCCGCAAATGTCGATGTATCGATTTGGGGGGTATCGATGACACTCCTACTGCATCCATGTATCATGACGACCAAGGGCACAACACATCTGGTTATTAAAGCGCTATGCGACCCTTAACGGCTTATTATGGTGCAACTATTAGCTTACCGAGACATAAATTAGCATGCTATATTAAAGGGCCTACATATCAGGCAGCTTCGCACTGGAACGCCTTATCTCCAGCGATAAGATGGTTGGTAAATAAAAAAGAATTCAGGATCAATGTTAAGAGAAGGTTGGGTAAGCTCTTCCTGAGAGACTGGCACCAGGACCGTCCCTACCTCCTGTTTGAAGGGATTGGCATCCTGAATGAGTTTAATGAACCACGATAACACCCACCCCTGGACTTCCTATTGAGTCACCTGTATGCTCTAGCATACTCGATGTACCATGACATTTGATTAAATTGTAAGGTTAAAATCACCTACTTTATTGCCCAACAGCAAATATAATATTCTCCCTCGGGGTACTCACTCAATGTGATTGAGGAACTGTATACTGTCCTGTATTGTACATGTAATTGTATCAGTTCAATGTTTACCCTCTCATAATTTACTATCTGTGTACTACTAATTTAGGAGCACAAATGTATAATTAGCAGATGGCGTGTTGTTATAGCAAATATCAGGGTACCAGCTCCTGTACCAACTGGTTGTACTGAGGTAGAGCAGCAAGGCTGATTCGTATAAACCAGGATAAAATAAAAACCGTTTAAAAAAAAAGTGCAGGTTTGTCGTGGGTGCTGCAAGGTCTGGGTCTGTTATCAAAATATGGCCTGAAGAGATTTGCAAGTGATTATCATCATCAGCCTTGAGGGATGGGTTGATTAATTTCTATTGATTATCCTCATACTATACCTCATATTATCAACTCCAGATACAGATGCCGCCCATGTTAACCGGCTGGGCTGGGAGGTACCAGGTGGTAGATATAATTATTCATAATTAAAAAAAAAAAATTGATTATTACTAGCATACCTGGTGCATTTTTCGAATTGGTATCTTACACCCAATACTCCATGCATACATACTAATGATGATATACGGTACATACAGCCTATGGTACAAGATATAGTGGCTCAGAGTGGTCAATGTAGCCCACAAAACCCATACCATATCCATAACATCAGAACACATTTATTATGCCGTCCACCACCAACAGTGAGTGGCAAATAAATATTAGCATTTGTGAATCTATATGTGCAAGCTGGAAGTACCCGGTAGTGAATGGACCCGAGAAGAGGGATCATGTTGTCCTCCACTCAAAGGTGGGCTTAAAAAGGTCACCCGACATTCCCAGACAACCCCCCCCCCCCCCTACACACACAGACTCACAGACACAGACCTGTGACCTCAGACTGGGTGACCTGTGACCTCCCGGAGTGACCTCAGACTTGGTGACCTCAGACTGGGTGACCTCAGACTGGCAGTGAGCATGGACACAGTGTTATCATCATGTAGCACAGTGTACCCCCATGTAGCCTCCCCATGTAGCTGGTGGGGTCTGGTGGGGTGGGAGGGGTGAGTGGGGAGAGGCATGCAGGGTCGATTCACCCTGAGTCGGACAGATACCCTGAGACAGACACGGACATATCCAATAAGCCATGTTTGATAAGATTTCTAGTGATTATCTGTTGGAAAAAAATTACACTTACACTAACCATTATTCACAAATAAATATATCAAAATAATTGAATACTAGTATACCCAATTTATTCAGGTGTCCGTCTCAAGGTGAATCTACCCTAGCTGGTGGGGTGGAAGGGTTGAGGTGGTGGTGGTGGTGGTAGTGGGGGGGGGGGGGGGGGGGGGGGGGGGGGGTCAGCTCCAGATGGTAGTTCAGTGTGGGGAGCACCCTGGGGGTGTACCAGGGGTCACTTGGGTAAAGACCACTCCCCTCTGTCTGCCTGCTCTCACTCACACCCTCTCATCCACGTGCAGGGAGTGGTCATTTCTTATAAGCGGGGTCGGGGGGGGGGGGGCTGAAAAAATACAGCCACCTCGGGCAGGGCGTGGCGGGGGGGGGGGCGCAAAAATTTGACCTGATCTAGTAAGGGGGGGGATTTGGTTGTCCACGCAGAAATCCACCCCCAACCCCCACCCCCATTGTTAAATTTTGTTATGACCACTTCCTAAGGTCCTGATCCCTGTGTACTGGTATATACATACAGCAAGGGGCTTCCAGGGTTAGCACTTAACGTATTCTGTTACTCTTGGTTCGGAGAAAGTGAAGGCTGGGAGTGAACGGTGAAGACTTCTTCTGTTATCAGAAAAAGTGAAATTGCAAAGTAGTAACCAATCCAGTTGTAAGCTATAAAGAAGTACTGCTCCAAATGTAGACCTATGGCTATGATCTGGGTCGTGGTATATCGGTTAAAGCCTATCCTCAGCAAAAACAGAAGTTCTGGGATCTTCAGTTGGTATGCATTAACAATATTACAAAACATGAATATCCTCAGAGAAAGGGGGAAATAACCCAGGGACTACATGTATATCCTTAGAAAGAGAAAATAGATCTAGTGGTATATATATAAAAGAGACAAGCGTTAACATCATCTTCACACAGCAAAACGTGCACGGCTGTGACTGAGGTAGCAACTACTAATAGGAGCAGGGTCAAGTTTACTTCTAGGACAAGTAATAAATCACACGTCTCCCCCCCCCCCCCGATAGCATCATCCCCTGGAGGACATGTTTGTAAGGCGTGCAACTTGTCCACCTCTCCACAGGTCTCCTGCCCCCCTCCTCCAGGGTGGGAAGTGAGGTGGTACTTCTACCACGGGGCAGGAGGGCCTCATTTATCACCAGCAAGGTAGTCTCTGACTCATAGCCAAGGATTGCCTAGGGCTGGTGGTAACTTGAACAAAATCTAAATTACAATTGAAAAGCATTTTTTGATGTGTTGCTTCAATTTATTGACTCAGGGAAACTGAGTTATACTTAATGACTGAACCACGTTTTAAGACGTGTTTGTTACATAGCAGAATGTCTATCATTCAGCCTGTGTTATAGATAGACATCAGATGACCAAAGAGATAGATGGTCAAGATCGGGGGACAAATGTTTCCTTTGAAAAGAAATCAAATAGCTCTTTTTTTTCAAAATGATATGGACCTGCAATCTTTCGATATAAATTTCTCTCTTATGCATAAACTCTTAACTACTGTTAAATTGCTACCCTCTAAATGAAAGCCACATAGGGTTTAATGTTAAACCAAAGATAAAAATCAGATTCTTGGCTACACTGCCTCATAATTCTCTCTTTACATACAGGAATGCCATCTACTACAGTAGAAATACCCTCATATACACAGAAAAAAAACCCATCTAGGTTCTTTAATTAAAATTTAATCTAAATGAACCAGGAGAGGTGGAAGCGAGGCTAGGCATGCCACATGTCAAAGAGTCGCGCCACTGGCACTTCTTGTACAGTGCGAGACGTCAACGTGTGTAGACAAATTTGTACCACCCGTATCTCCGCCGTTTATCGTCCGATCTACTCGCTTTTTGATAGGGACAAAAGGCGGTACACGCCCGCAGCCTACAACTGTCGCCCACACCCACCTGCACACCCACATCCACCTGCTTTCCCACACCCACCTGCTCACCCACACCCAACTGCTGGCCTGAAATGGAATAACATACATGTATGACACACGACTTGAGGGTATTTTTAACAAGGAATTCATTACTGATGCCAGAATTGACCAATGAATGATTCTAAGGGAGTACTATATCTAAGTACATGATAAGCTCCAGCTCCAGCTCCAGCTTACCTTGAGTCATCTGTGAGGCCACTCACACGCTCAATCTTTTTGTTACTTCCTTTTAGTACAAAATATATGGTTTTCCTATTTCACCATACAATATTACTTAAATGCCTTCCACGTAAACCCTGGATTAATCATATGATTACCATGGGATCTAATCTATATGCCTGTATATATTATTCAAATTATACTAATTTCTATGTTTATGTATTAAATACCATTTAGAGCAAATATAATATCTCACCATAGTTGTGTCTACAACTTTATTTTTGTGAGTGCTATTGTCTAAATACTGAACGGTGGCACGTATAAACTATTAGCTCAGTTCTGAATGACAATGTGTTTGTTACTATAGTATGTATACATTCACGTAGGCCCGGTTACTATACCCTACCTTACTAGGATTCACGTGAAATTTAGATGAAAAAAGAGTGTAACAACATACTGAGGTACTGTTGTGGCATGTTCTGGCACTATTCCAACTTGGCCCAGATTCAAACATGCCTTTTTTTGTCCATCAGAGCAGATTCATCTCTGTAGGGATCGTCGCGTGAGAGGTAATTGAAAACAATCTGATACAAGATTGTCATTAAAATAACATCACCAATGAAAAACGGCCGATTTACCAACACCAACATATTAAATTATTAATATTACATCGATTCCAAACATATAGACGAGCAGACGATAGGTATTTCGTGCTCAATTTTCCTACTTTCATTTTACTGATATCCCCCATGCTAGAGCCGAACAGAAACGCACTGTGGGATGAATCAAAATTGCAGCTCTCCTTACCGTCTATCTTTATACGACTGTTGCCTATAGAATTAAATTTAGAGCAATTCATATGTGTTAGATAGTCTACACCTGGACACGGTTCTTCCAGATACCCACTGCCCACTGTTCAGCGACTCGGTGTATAACACCTCATCTCGACCTGGTGGGCCAGTGGGTATCTGGAAGAACCGTATCCAGGTGTATGTGGAAGGACCCTGACCAGATGTAGGCTATCTGACTTAACCCTCGGTTATGTTAGGTTATAATACCCAAAGTGTGAAGCCTTTGTCTCAGCCGCCCACCGTGAGTTAAAGAAATATTGACATTATTATTGTATTGTTAGGTATAAATCCCTATTTTTGACCAGTAACTCCGACCCCGTCACTGATCCCACTATAACACGTACTTTAACACATTACCTTTAATACATGTAATACCCTTCTAGTAATACTAGATCCAAGTCTCTCCAGGCTTTAGGGGTGGGGCATCAGGGTTAACATATAGGTCACTGGTGAGCAGTAGGAGCCTTCATGTATCATGTATCACCCTCGTGTATCATCTGTACAGGGTGATACACCCACTGATACCCTCCTGAGCTGCTCACCTGCAGCCCTGCCTTGAGCTGCTCACACCCCCTCTGATACACGAGCAGCAGCTCATGTACACTTTTCAGACATGATGAGCTGCTCATACAGCATCGTTATCACATTTAGGAGCACGTGGGTTGTGCTTGTACACTATAGCATCATTAGTATGAGAGTATAACTGATGAATAAACAGCACAAGAGATGGGAGTTTCAGTCCTCAGAACTGGAGACTTAGTAGAGACATGCCATTTGCATACCTTCTAGTAGGGGCCACATAGGATTTCTGCTAAATTCCTGCTAAATGGTAACTTTGAAATCGTAAATTCCTGTTTTTTGTCGACCAGGGAATGTCATCTCTGATTTATGTTACATTAGATGGTGTTATGATAATATAGTGGGTGACTGGGAGGTATAATAGCTAGTTAAGTAGAGAAAAGAAAATATGCTGTGTCATTGTCAGTTTATCACAGGGTATGATGTATTTTCATGGCAAAGGGCAGGTGGCCTAGGAAGGAGATGGCTTCTTATTTTTAATTGGTGCCACAAGTGATGTATGCCATAATAGAAGGAGGACAGTACCTCTCATATAATGCAAGTCTTCAGTCTTGTATCGTATTGTAGATATAAGAAATATTTGAATTGGAAATAATATCTAGTATAGGAACTGTCCAACTCAGAAGGGGATTGACAAGTTAACCCCAATTTACCAATATATAGCCTACATGTAGCTCTAAATAAGAATATCGGCTTAAACCTGTCATCCTAATATAATATAAGGAAAATCCATATTCATGACTAATAACCTCATACAGTGACAGAGGGAAATTTAAGTCCCAGGTTACAGAGCTTACCCTTAAAACTGATGATATATAGTAATGTTATACACATACACCATAAGCCATACCTGCTGGACATGCTAGCCATGTACAGCATGCATGGTTACCATACCCTAAAGGTGGTGGCAGTGGGGTACATAGGCCTACTATAGAACCCTGGAGGAGGGTTTATATAGCTGCCCCTCCAGGTGTTGTATAGATATGAGGGTTGTCGGCAGGTGGGTGAGGGGTGGCCATGAGCAGGTAACAAGGCATGGAGTGAGTACTCACAGCTAGAGCTGCTCCCCGAGCTGCTCAGTCGTTACCATGGTAACATGAGCTACTCAACACCTCTATAGATGAGGGTACAGAGGTCTGGGCTGGTGTTGGGGGTATAGTATTGCTTGATGAATGTGAAAGAACGTTCACCAATTATGTCACTACTTTTGGGCTCATTTCCAGGGCTCCTTGCCACTGTTTCAAACCTAACGTTGACATGATTAGTTAATGCTACCTTACAGTATTCATTATAACGTTATTAACAGCACATTGCCATCAGTGCCTAAGTATGTGGATCCTAAACCATAGCTCAATAGCATTGTGGGGATTAAAGGCCTAATCAATTATGCTTTTTATATAGATATTATGTTCATCCTGCACTTTGCCCATAGAAATGTATACATGGGAATGATAATACAACAGTGTACTGGCAAACAATAAAATTGTCCATCATTCCTAGAAGCAGAGACTATAATTCAAATTTCCAGTTACCATTTACATAATAACAGTATTAAATTTTGATAACCATTGCAGTTTTAATATCAACGCCCCGGTCTTGTCATTACTTTAGACACATCAGCCATAGCCATGCAAACCTAATTACATGCCCATCTGCGCAATCTTTGTAGGGATTTTGAAACCTCAAATTGTTTATCACAGGGTATGATGTATTTTCATGGCAAAGGGCAGGTGGCCCTGGAAGGGGATGGCTTCTTATTTTTAATTGGTGCCACAAGTGATGCATTAATAGAAGGAGTACAGTAACTCTCATATTATGCAAGTTTTCAGTCTTTCTTAGATATGAGAAATACTTTTAATTTGGAAGAATATCTAATATAGGAAATGTCAACTCAGAAAGGGATTGACACTTTAATCCCATATTACCAATATATAGCCTACATGTAGCTCTAAATAAGAATAACGGCTTAAACCTGTCATCCTAATGTAATATAAGGAAAATCCATATTCATGACTAATAACCTCATACAGTGACAGAGGGAAATTTAAGTCCCAGGTTACAGAGCTTACCCTTAAAACTGATGATATATAGTAATGTTATACACATACACCATAAGCCATACCTGCTGGACATGCTAGCCATGTACAGCATGCATGGTTACCATACCCTAAAGGTGGTGGCAGTGGGGTACATAGGCCTACTATAGAACCCTGGAGGAGGGTTTATATAGCTGCCCCTCCAGGTGTTGTATAGATATGAGGGTCGTCGGCAGGTGGGTGAGGGGTGGCCATGAGCAGGTAACAAGGCATGGAGTGAGTACTCACAGCTAGAGCTGCTCCCCGAGCTGCTCAGTCGTTACCATGGTAACATGAGCTACTCAACACCTCTATAGATGAGGGTACAGAGGTCTGGGCTGGTGTTGGGGGTATAGTATTGCTTGATGAATGTGAAAGAACGTTCACCAATTATGTCACTACTTTTGGGCTCATTTCCAGGGCTCCTTGCCACTGTTTCAAACCTAACGTTGACATGATTAGTTAATGCTACCTTACAGTATTCATTATAACGTTATTAACAGCACATTGCCATCAGTGCCTAAGTATGTGGATCCTAAACCATAGCTCAATAGCATTGTGGGGATTAAAGGCCTAATCAATTATGCTTTTTATATAGATATTATGTTCATCCTGCACTTTGCCCATAGAAATGTATACATGGGAATGATAATACAACAGTGTACTGGCAAACAATAAAATTGTCCATCATTCCTAGAAGCAGAGACTATAATTCAAATTTCCAGTTACCATTTACATAATAACAGTATTAAATTTTGATAACCATTGCAGTTTTAATATCAACGCTCCGGTCTTGTCATTACTTTAGACACATCAGCCATAGCCATGCAAACCTAATTACATGCCCATCTGCGCAATCTTTGTAGGGATTTTGAAACCTCAAATTGCCTCAGTCAAGTGAAATGGCAACCAGGATTTTCTTTAATATTTTAGCAACATTGTGCATTGTTGGCCACTCTGATGAGGCTCACGTTGGGTGTGCGCCGTACTAGCTGTTATAAATGCATGAGTTGTCAAGCTTTGAAAAATAAAACTTTACAACTAGATAATATTTAGACAGTGAAAGTTCACGATCACAGAAAAGTCTCCAGCCCAAGGCGACGTTTATATTGCTCTCACATTTCATGTAAATATTGTTTGGTCATAAAATAAATAAATAAATGAATGAATAAATAGATAAATAAATAAATAAATAAATGAATAAAGATCCTGCAGTTTATGATAAATATATCTTTAGAGTGATGTCTATACTACTCACCCATAACAGTTATAGATCGAGAGTATACCAGACTGTGTGGCAAACAATCATGTATATTAGGCCATCAATAATTATAGGCCATTGTTTGGCACACAGTATCCCACATTGCTATTCCATACACCAGTCCATGACTGCAGGCCTCAATAGTGGGGATCAGGTCCCCCAACACACACAGGATACAGAGGATAAACCTTTTTATCAAATAATATGGAAATACCCCTTTTTTAACTGTCCATGTTATGTGTTGATAGGACCCTTGTATACATAACTAGTGTATGGGGGAATGTGGCTTAGGGGGCTTGGGGGTTACGATAGGGCTTGGCCCTCCAGGGGGTGGGGGGTGGTGAAAGGGGTGGTTTGCATGTAGTTATTGAGGGGGATGGGTAGAGCCTGGAGGGGTCTGGGATCCCCAGGGGTCAGTGTGTCTGCGTGTTGATCCCTCCCTTATCAACCCTGACCACTCTCCAGGCCCTACCCCCACTCTCTATCCCCCCAACCCACCCACCCCAACCTCAAATACCCCTCTAGTCATCACCCCTATCACCCTCTCTACACCCTCTCCCACCCCCACCCCACTGCCTACTATCACCAGAGTCCACCCACCCTAACTCCATATCCCCACCACCAGCACAGAGTATTACAGTGCCCCATGAGCCCCTGAGTCTACAGATTACAGAATGGTACACAGTAGAGACTAACAACAGTATCGGGACAGAAGGCACACTGAGGGGCAGGGGAGAAGGAGGTGGGAGTATACCTTATGTGCACTGTTGGCCACTACTCTTTATACCCAGACTATATGTCCATACTATGTATAGAGCTATATAGAGTGGAAAACCTTATGGAAATTGACCGACCCAAGAAAGTTTCATTGGAAGGCAAAGAAATTAGAATGGAAATTCTGCTGAAAAAAGAACAGTTTAACAATTCATTTAAATAGAGTTGTGTGTTCCCTCTTACCATTCAAGCTATTTTGAAGCTCAATTTTGGATAATTCTAAGATGCTTGCAAACCATCATTGTTGAGAGATTCCACAACATTGTGATATAATGCTAAGTGGAGCTAGCTTCAGGAAACATGGGCAGTAGGTATATGGGACTGAACAAGGCTCAAGACTTCACAGGCCCCATGATGACAGGCCTCGTAGGTAATCACAGGATTCTTATCCTACACAAGGTCAACTCAAGAAGCCCTGTGAAGCCGATCACAGCAATTGGGGCTCCAAATTGCTGATGCCCCTTGCACTGCTATAGGGTCATTAGTTGCCACTCAGTGATGGCATTGATTGGGTGATCCCATTCCCTCCATGAGCTGTATTCAGGACTATAATAGCCAAATTTCTTTCTGTTTTTGTGCTTTTTCTTGAGTTCTTTTCTCTTTTCTTTTTTGGGCGGGGGGGGGGGGGGGGGCATTTAGGGAGGCTTTTTCGCCGCATCGCAAATACACAATTTACTGGATCTCAGTCTGTATTTGACGAGGGATCAGATTATGTTGTCTAGGGGAGCGTTCATTATTTATGGCAGGGGGGGGCGGGCGTTTGGCAAAATGAATACGTCAAAAAAAAAAAGACCCCCCCCTCCGAATGGGTCAAAAAAAAAAGACCCCCCCCCCCTCCGAATGGGTCAAAAAAAAAAGACCCCCCCCCTCCAAATAGGTTGAAAAAAAATGACCCCCCCTCACCATAGACGTTAATAAATACTTAATAATTGCATCAACGACATACAAAGTCTACATAGTCCTATACTATAACCTATTATAGCATGTGCTTAACCATTATTTGAGGGAGTGGTTATAGGGTAGAATAATATGGTGAATATTTTTGCATGTCCCACATGTGGAGAGCGCACATTTTTCTGGTTCCGTGGCACGTTTGATTTTTTTTGCTAAAAATGGGTGTAATTCTTTTGGTCCCCACCTACAAGTCCTGCTAATACTGTTTGGAAGAAGTACCATGAAATGGCCCAGCTCAGGGGCGGCGGAATGTGGATAAAGTTGGGCGGGGGCAGCTCCCAAATGCCAGCTGACGAGTGGTTGTTGGAAGGAGAAACAAATGGTTGTTTTGGGGCCACAGGCCCCAGGAAAATTTAGGAATTTGACCTTTATATCAATGCATTCAGAGTGGTCTAAAGTCTACTATATGGTCCATGGGAAATTTTGTAATTTTACATTGAAATTGATGTGTTCTGAAGGACTTTGAGCTTGTCATTCAAGAAAATTTTAGGAATTTTACCTTTAGATTGGTATATTCTTAGGTACTCTGAGTCTAGAATGTTCATGTTTCACGGCACAGATCAATTACAATCGCTTAAGCCATCAATGGTATGCATTGATGCTACGTGCACCATAGTTGATAACCTTCATTTGAGGAAATGCCATAAGGTACCTGCCTTCAAAGTTCTAGGGTAAGGACCCTCCCCTCTGTGTGGGCAGTAGCGCTTGTCTTTCTTTGTGGTAGACGACCATGTCAAGTGTTGACTTATCACTAAAAGAAGGATTATAGCATCCCCAACTTTGACAAATCTTTTAAGCCTAAATTGTTAATTTAGTACTCTAGTATAATCTATAAAAACCCGTGTGAAGCCTTATCTTGACTTTGTCCTGATCCTATAAGATGCACGGGCAATCTGACTTGCATACTTGCCATGGCCTATGCGTGAAGTTTTATGTGACACTGTAGGGAGAATATCATGCTAATGATGTTTTCCCAGCAGCGCCAGTTTGGATCCTGTCAGGTGGCTCTATAATTAACTTATGGTGTGGTCAGTATTACCAAGCCTTGGGAATTCATTGACTCCGAAAAATGTAAAGCTTTAAAACAGTGATGAATAACTCACTGATAACCCTGCAGAGCGTCGGAAGCAACTTGACCAGAACCAAATATATAGCTGTAAAAATTCTGATGAGGCCAAGGAGCAATGAGTAGCTATGATAATTCAGTGCCTGATTTCTGTTGAAGCCAAAGATGAACTTAGAGGGAGATTTAGAAATTGGCGAAAGTGGCTATTTGCTACATTTCAAGGCATGGGGTACACTGATTTATAGTGGGATGATCATGTTTACTCTACGAGTCTACCGATTTAATAAGCCCTAGAATCTGTGAGAAGCAGGCAGTTATCAGGGAGATGGTGAAGTTATTTTGAAAAAATCGAGAACTCTGCAATCAGAACGCTGGGGCCCATTTAGCAGGGTCTGGTGCAAGACACCAAGGAAAAGTGTGTATCATGACTGGTGTAATCACGCCTTTGACTGGTGGAGTGGACCTAAGCTACAATGTATCAATATATGAGATAGATTTGCATCTTGCATATCGTGCATGTGCTCCTCTATTGGGAAGAAAGGCAGGGTCTAGACATGTAGGCAAGTTCACCCTTGCATATGGACGCCAAAACGTGATAGGGCAAGGCTAAAGTCCAATTAACCCAAACTATTTCAGATACCGTACTGTCATATTTCGGCGCCACAATAGCATTCATCTAGCTGCACACTGATACTAGCTTTGCTGTATACACCCCCTACATTCTGTACTCCTATTCTCATGTTGAATTAATGTTCTTTCTCCAGTTATTGTTGTTTGAGGAAAAGAAAAATGGTGAATCATTCAAAGTGTCGATGGGTAGGCAAGAAATTTAGCAGAGTTCTGCTGTCTTTATGACCCCGATTCGCGACATGTGTCGTGAAATTCGCGTCATGTTGTGTCAAAAATTACCCCCTTCCAAATAAATACCCCTAAAAAAAATGACCCCCCCCCCTCAGAATAGGTTGGAAAAAAAAAGACCCCCCCCTAAGAATAGGTTGAAAAAAAAAGACCCCCCCCCTCCGAATACCCCTAAAAAAAATGACCCCCCCCCCTGATTTGCACCCCCCCCCCCCTGGCATAAATAATGAACGCTCCCTAGATACTTTAAAAGCCGCATGGTGCTCAATGTTTTATGCCCTTTGTTGTTGTGATGCGCGAATGCAGCCCGGCTGTCATGCATCACGACAACCCTGTTTGAACCTCGTAGGCTACGCATGATGCGCGAATGCAGCGCTGACGAGTCCCGCACCAAGGCTGCATTCATGTATCATAACGACTAAGAACGACTCAGCTAAAGCACTATGCGGCCCTTAAAGCACCAATACCTGAAACCATCCCCTTGCACCTAGTTACCTTCACTGTAGCAAGGATCTGTGCTAGATCTAAGAAGTGGGTCCTCTGGATGCAATAAAAAGAAATGTAAATAGACATGGCATACTGAGCCTTTCTATAGAGATCCCTTTGAAGGTGTCTGGTTTAAACAGAATGCTTGACTGGTTGAATAGAATGGTCTGGCATTGAGATTTCACACTGAAGGTAGTTGTAAAGCTATAGGATGAGAATGCTGACAGGATTTATAAGAAAGCTATAGAGGGCAGTCTTTGTAAACCTGCACCTTTTTGGTTTTATAAACTGGCTGGCTTGATCTTTTATTTATAAGATTTACAAATTTAAAATAAAATATGCTAGGTTTGATGAAAACTAGGAATGTAATTGGAGTGTTCTTTTAGTGTCATTTCACAAAATGAAATAAAACATTTTAATTCAAATGAAATTAGGAACTGGCATATATATAGGTCGACCTGTGCTATTTTAAAAGAGCATATGCCTTTCGGATATCTGCAGAGGAGGGCTGATATCATGCCAAATGGAGATACTTTTAGAATAAAATGGATAAAACACGGTGGCACCAAGTTGGCTCCTCTGATGTGACATCAGACAATCCTGTCATCAATCACTCAGTATACACACTGAAAACATGAGCTGCTCAGTCACAGAGCAGGTCTGAGCAGGTCTGAGCAAATGTAATCTATCAGGCAGTCCATTTCTGCAGACATGCCATGCTCACCATAAGGCCAAAGAAAGGTTTGTTTCAGGTCCCCCGACCGACCCTATCAAAACAGGGCCGACCCTACGTTTTTTTTTATGCAATTTTCATTCCCCCCCCCGTATTTTTACTCTTTTTGGGTCAATTTTAGGGTCTTCGGAGAGGCTGGGTAGTACTTTCATGTTAAAAAAAAAAAAAAAAAATCAACAACCGACCCTTCATTTTCTTGCCATGTTACCTGAAGCAAACCCCCTTTTTGGTCAAAGTCTATATACAGCGTCATACACATATATATGTGAATGTGGATATGATTGGGCACTGATGTGTGGACTGGTATACACTGGTGGTTTCCATGAGGTCCTATTATATATAGTGGGGCAGAAACATAGGGTGGCGTATGGGCAAACCTTGGTGGGGGGTGTTTGGACTGGCTGCAGCCTCCAGACCAAACACTATTCCTTTAAGGACCACATAGTGTTTTAATGCATCATGTGGTCATGATGCATGAGTGCAGCCTTAGTGAGTACTAGCTCTCCAGGGCTGCATCATGCCTATACATGAGGTTGAAACATCCAAGAAGGATCATGAACTCGCTAGGGGTCTGCATCAACACGACCAATATAATACTGCATTAAAGCAGTATGCTGCACTTGAAGGGTTAATCCTCCATGGACTATGCACCCCAGTTCCTCTCCACCCCCTGGAAGGGGTTAGCTCAGCTAGTTATATAGGGGCTGGGATCCTGGATTCAGGGCAGTATATATAGGAGTAGGGTCGAATCCTATTTGCCGACTTGGTCCTGTCTGGAATTCCTTTCCTGCCTATACGTTGTGGTCAGAGATTGCTTTCAACGTTTAATATCCTGCCAATTCCTCATTTCGGATAGATGCCAGTAACCTACACGCTCAAGGATGTCTTAACTCTTTAAGGACGGCATGCTGATTTAATCCTCTATATCACTTTGTCATCATGGCACATGCATGTAGCTCATTCATGCATCATTCCGATCCTACAGGGTTGATACACTTTAAAAGGGTCGACATGATGCACCAATGCAATGCCTCTGGGGATGCATTGATGCATCATGCCGACAAAGTTGCCCTGAGGTAGCACGTGCCATCATTAAAGGGTTAATTGATATTGTCCAAATGTGTGTATACATATATTATACGTGTTAGATAGACTACACCTGTAGCCTGGTATGCTTTATAACCACTGCCCCACAAGGTCGAGACGAGGTGTTATACACCGAGTCGATGACCAGTGGGCAGTGGTTATGAAGGCATACCAGGCTACAGGTGTAGTCTATCTGACTTAACCCTCGGTTATGTCAGTGTATACGATATACCCAAGGTGCGATTCCTTTGTCTTTGCCGTCCACCGTGGGTTAAATGTACATATACATATGGCCGCACATATTTCCTCTGCAAGCCTGCCTGCCCCACTCACCTTATGGATATACTTGTATGGTACACATATATGTATAACTGTAGGCCAAAGCCAGACATCACAAATATTATGGTTAGAGGTGAGTAGACTGCAGAGTAAACACTCAGTATGGCAGCAGCTCTGTCTGTAGAGTAGACTCTATAAGAGAGGGGGAGAGATCAAGACAGACAGGGACAGACAGAAGGAAAGGCAGACAGAGGGTTGGGGACCATCGACGAGTCGATGCAAAACCTTAGTATGCAAGAACTTTGCACCCCATTTAACAACACTCTCTGAACTAATAGATGTGCTTTCAGAGTAGAAATCAATCATTCAGTCCAGGCTAGAAGTCATTGCCACAACTGGTCATTCTAGATAATGTCCAATCTGATCTAAATGCAAGACCTAATGGAAGGAAATAGTTCCAAGATGTCAGGTATAGTTAAACCTTTAAAGGCGGCATAGTGCATTACTGTATTATGCCCTTGGTGGTCATGATGCATGAATGCAGCCCTGGTGAGTAGCTCGCCAATGCTACAGTAAAGCATCATACTGTGCTTACGTGGCTGATACACTCCCAAAGGGTCGACATGATGCATGACTGCATCATGACAACCAACTTACATTAAACAGTGTTAAAGAACTCTGTGGTTAAATAGATAAAGAGTCCAGTAACACAGTAACACAATAGCTACAGTAACTCTGTACTCTAGTCAGGCTAGGCCAGACTTACGTTCCTGCAATGTAGGAAAGAAAGGCAATCCCTTGTCCTGACTTGAATATCAATCTGATGTAGGCATGCGATACTAAACCTTTAAGTGCCGAATGGTGCTTAAACGAGCTATGCCCTTGTTGTCATGATACAAATGCATTCACGCATCATGCCGACCCAACGGGGTTGAAACATACTTGAAAGGTCGGCATGATGCATAAATACACGCTTGGTGATCGAGTGGACGAGTACTCTCCCAGACTGCAATCATGCATCATGATGACAATGAGGAATAGCACATTAAAGCACTATGCGGGCCTTATAGGGTTAGGGATGGGGGGCTCAGGGGAGATGGCCTTGTTGTGCTTACTAAATAGCAGTGGATACAGCACTAACAGAGTACTTGTACATCCAGATACATTAATCTGTGCACAGTATGGACATGGATCTTGGTAAATTCCCTTGATTGAATGCCATTTCTGCTATACTTTTTCATGGATACTCTTAATTCAAAAAAAAAGTTTGGACAAGCTATTTGAATGTACTGTGTATAAATGAGTAATTTCTCTAAATTAAAGTGACATGGTCCAATATTTTCCATATTCCAAATCCTACTTAAATGTGTTCCCAGCACAATATCATACATGTATTTGTAGGATAGGGCAAAACACAATGCCATCTATGTCCGATGTGGACCAGGCATGATATTTTACAGTGTGGTGGCACTCCAAAAGTAGTAAATTGAGCAACAATCTGTTAATTAGTTGAATTCTAAGGAATGAGATAGAATGAAGTAGGTAGAACACAAATTATGAACATAGGAATCATTCTGGTTCAGTTTTAACAAAATTGATTGTTGAGAACTAATCATTGGACCATGTCACTTTAAATTCCACTATTATAGACCTATTTGCGCTGGGCCATATGGTGCCATATGGTGCCATATGTTCAGCCACTGGAATATGGTGCACTATAACTGTCTCTGTATATGCATGGACATGGTATGTATGATATATAGATACCTGTTATTTCTACATGATATGATGAGAGTCCAGATAATGTCAATATTTCGATGTACTGATGTAATAGAATATGGTCTTATCTTATCTACAACCAGCTTACCAAGGCTAAGTAGAAACACCCAACACTCAATGCTTATCACATAACAAACCTGTTTATGGTGATTGTATGGTACGGAACCTGTGTTTCGCTCAACCTACGCCCCCAGACGGTACAAGTCCCATGGGAAAGGCGCATCTCATCAAAATCACATAGGGAACTTTAAAAAGGCAATCTTGTACAAAGTGAAGTCTATTCTTTAAAAACAACAACTTGTAGCTATTGTATTCTCATAGGAAATGGTTAGAAATGAGCATATACGAGAAGAGAAAGCCATACATTTTAGCGACTTAAAGTGTCAATAGCGACCTAATGTAGGAGAAGGCCCACGTTTTACCATTTGAATACGTTACCTGGGTAATACAGCACTAGACCAGCTGTAGTCGTAGTACCGTACGTATAAAAACCCCCCTAGGCGCTTGACGAGGGGAGATCATTTAATCATTAAGCGACTGTACTCGAGCCTAGGAAAAAATAAAACTTTACAAACTTGAACTTGAACTTGTAGTGTCAGGGTGCCTGTAAAGTGTACTACCTGTATAAGACAGGAGATACACCATTGGAAAAACAAACCCTCAAACCAGCCGCAGGGGTTTCCATACTATATAGATGGTTGACTTTCCTTTTAAATTAAACACTTATGCACTAAAATAATCAACATTTCTATTGTGAGTGATATAATTCTCATTGTAATAAATCCTTAAAGGATTTAGATATGCCCCGGAGGATTGGATGGCGTTAATTAATATGAAGATCACAGTGAGATTTAATCTGAGAAATTGCGTCACCAAGGGGCTTTGCAGTGACATTGCTTTCCTTCAAAGTCAGACCGTTATCAATATAAAACAGAGTCCTCCCCCTTCTGCCAATATTTCAAGTCTCATTACAGACTATGTTCCCATCCACTCTATAAGGCCAAAACAAATTTCCAGTCACCCGGCAGTAGTATAGTATGTATCGGAACGGGACTATAGTTAACTACTGTTTATTACTCAATCGACCTGCAGCCAATCAGAGGCCTCCATTTGGTCACGTGACCCCCTCATTTGCATAATTACGTAATAGGCCACGCCCCCTCATTTGCATAATTACGTAATAGGCCACGCCCCCTTGATCACCAGCCAATCAGGGGCCGCCATTTGGTCACGTGACCCCCTCATTTGCATAATAGGCCACGCCCCCTTGATCACGTGACCCCCTCATTTGCATAGTAGACTACGCCCCTTTGATCACCAGCCAATCAGAGGTCGCCATTTGGTCACGTGACCCCCTCATTTGCATAATAGGCCGCGCCCCCTTGATCACGTGACCCCTTCATTGGCATGATAGGCCACATGTATGTAAGACGGGGCGTACTGGGTACAAACGCTACCTTGTGCGACCACACTCTGAAAGACTCCTCCCTGGGTTTCCAACTTTATCCTGTTTACACAGGACCCAAACACCTAGAGAAGGCCCACTGTGATTGGCCAGAGACTGTCCTGCCCTCTGATTGGCTCAGGGGAGGGCGCCTGCTGGTCACCTGCCTGACTATCCCAGGGGTAGACACTAACTTTTTCAGCTGTGGGCCACCCGGGCCCGTAGCTCTAGAAATCTATGGGCCCGGATTTTCAGCTGCGGGCCAAAAAATTAATTCTACTTTTTTCAAAGAGAAAATGAATATATATTCCTGATTTATCTATGTTAAAATAAGACCGAATTTCCTCATTTGTTCAAGTTTTTCTCTTTCCAACGACATATTACATGACTATGCTTCCTAGGTACATTCTACTCAAATATGTTGCCAAATTTCTTGTGGGCCACCCGGGCCCATGGCAGGGCAATTCTGGGGAAAACTACGGGCCCGGACCTAAAACTACGGGCCATTGGCTCCCGGGCCAGCGTTAGTGTCTACCCCTGCTATCCCCAACACCAATGGGAAAGTCTGTACAAGCCAAATACCAGATTTGGTTTGTGTTAGTTCTGGTCCAAGCCCCTAGATGGAGTTTGGCCTGGTACCCATAGCGGTCCCTGGTAGTGGTAGGCTGTATACCAGGCACCAGCAGCTGGGGAGGTACTCCTCCCTACCACTAGGTGGCAGCTGGGGTCCTTTTGCTGAAAAAGCTGTGTGTGCATGCTAAGGTCTTCTGAGAAAAACCTTTAATGCATGCATAAAGGACTGGGTAATGAACTGGGGTGAAAGCAGTGGGTGGGTAGGTGCCCAATGCAGGGCACCTGAGTGTGGTTTCGACCCTACTGGGTCTCATCAGGCTGGACTTGCGTTAGTCCTAGGCCCACCTAGTACTGGTGGGCCTGCACAGTGTGTGGTGTAAAGGCAACACTGTGTATATAACCATGTGGCCTAGAGGTCCCACACAACTAGTGGGTTCTAACTAGTCTATCATTATATCCCCTAAAACTAGTGAAAAAAGTGGGGTTGGTATTTGATAAAAGAGGCTCACCCTATATATCTGGGTGGGTACTGAAACCTAGAGGAGTCTTTCAGGTATTAGTCGGTTAGGTCACACAAAGAAAACCTTAGTTTTGGAAATTTCTGTCGTTCGCCTAAAGAGGCTACTAGAAAAAAAAATTTTGACGTGGCTTTTGGGTGTGGCTAACCATATTTGCTATCCATAGTATTCATCCCCCATGGGGATTGTGTCTTCAACCTCTGTATCCAATGATTCTCCACGGTACGTCTGAGGCTTTTTGCCCGATCCCCTCTGGGATGGCAGAAGATAAAGTCCAGGATGTAGATGATAGGCCACAACAACATCACGTGGCTATCTTTGTTTGTAAACAACACCACGTGGCTCTCTTTGTTTGTAAACAACACCACGTGGCTCTCTTGTTTGTAAATAACACCTACTAAGTTTAGTCATAGGTAGCAGTAGTGTTTGTAAATAACGCTTACTAAGTTTTCAGTCATAGGTGTCTAGAGCAGCAGCAGCAGCAGCATCTTCAGCAGCAGCAGCAGCAGCAGCCGCGTCATAAGTGTCTAGAGCAGCAGCCACGTCATAGATGACTAGTGCAGCAGCAGCAGCAGCATCTTCAGCAGCAGCAGCAGCGTCATAGGTGTCTAGAGCAGCAGCTGCAGTAGCAGCAGCGTCATAGGTGTCTAGAGCAGCGGCAGCAGCATCTTCAGCAGCAGCAGTAGCAGCAGCGGCAGCAGCAGTAGCAGCAGTAGCATCTTCAGCAGCAGCAGCGGCAGCAGCAGTAGCAGCATCAACAGCATCTTCAGCAAAAGCAGCAGCAGCCGCGTCATAGGTGTCTAGAGCAGCGGCAGCAGCATCTTCAGCAGCAGCAGTAGCAGCAGCGGCAGCAGCATCTTCAGCAGCAGCAGCAGCGTCATAGGTGTCTAGAGCAGCAGCGTCATAGGTGTCTAGAGCAGCAGCCGCAGCAGCAGCAGCATCTTCAGCAGCAGCAGCGGCAGCAGCAGTAGCATCTTCAGCAGCAGTAGCAGCAGCAGCAGCAACATCTTCAGCATCAACAGCATCTTCAGCAAAAGCAAAAGCCCGTAACTTAGCATCATGTGCATCAGCCATAGCCGTAACAGCGACACTGCGACTAGCATAAGCAAAACAGGCTATTTTTTTAGCAGCTGTACAAGCATTTATAGCATTAGCCCTAGCAGCAGCCGCAACAGCGACACTTTTAGCAGACGTTGCAGCATCAGTAGCAGCAGCATCGGTAGCAAGAGCGGAAACAGTAGCAAAAACATTAGCAGCACGAGCAGCAGCGGCGAGAGTAACAGCAGCGTTGTTAGCAGCATTGGCAACTTCGTATGCAGCATGTGTAGCACGAACAGCGATACGAGCTTCACGTTTTGCACGAGCAGCAGCAATAGCTGCAGAAGTAGCCATCACACTTTCCAGCCACCCGTACGAATCTTGATAAAAACCAACCTCCACCTTGCTACTTGTTAACTCATCAGTAAACATGGACGTCTCCTCGTGTGGTGTTGTCGGGGCTCTGTAGTAGTGTTGGGATTGCTCACATTCGGTAGAACGTAGGGTGATTCCTGATGACGCCATGCTGAAGGTGGTAGAAGAAGTGTGTGGGACTCATGTTTCACTCTCGCTTATGTACTAGGCTCCGAGATAAGCTTCTTAACTCAAGAGGAAAACTCTCACTAGGAAGGCGACCAGCTGTCTACCTGTGTAGGTGCGGGTTCGTTACATCTTTAATCCTGTTCGACCCCCCGAGGAAATAGATGAAAAAAACAAAAGACCATCTTTCAAGCACTCGAATCCGCAGTCAGTAGGGAGCTATAAGGAGCTTAACTTGTGTTTGATTTAAGCTGTCTACCACACGCACGCGCTTGTAGTCACAGCTAGAGTGGCAGACTTCCGTCCGCCCGCTGGCGCATGACAATCGACTTTAGACACCCCCTGTAGTTTTTTTTTGCATACACAGTTGACTAGCATCTTAATCTCTTACCCAGCTATAAGCCCATATACATGTAACGCGCATTACTCCTCTTTATGGTAATTATCAGATCGATTTAAGGGTGGAAAAGGCTTAGGTGATTTAGGTCCCTCTCTAGCTGAAAACAGGCTTAGACCATAGCATGTAGGCAGCCGGCCGCGTTAAACACCCCCTGTAGGTTTTTTTTTGTTTTTTGTATACACTCTCGATCCCCTCTCTAGGTGAAAACAAAGCTTAGAAGATGCGGTGATCCGGCCACCGGCTGGCGCGTCACACCTGTCGTTAATCACCCCCTGTAGGCTTTGTATACACTCTCTAGGTGAAAACAAAAGCTCCCTCCACGGGCTGGCGCGTCACACCTGTCGTTATAACGCCCCCTGTAGTGTTAGTATACACAGTTGCCCCGCCTTATCTATTCACCAGCTATAAGCCCATATACGTGTACATGTGATTTTTGATACCCTCTCTGGAATAGGGTGGGGCTCAAGGTGAAAACAAGATTAGACCATTCGCTCTCTCAGCTATATAAAGAGCCTCAATTGTTCTTGCAACAGCACTTCACCACCGGTACACTATCAGTCACGAGGCAGATGTTTGCGGTATGGGTCATACAGGTTACCTACTAATAGCGGTTTGGTGAGTAGATCACTTTTTTTCTCCTAAAAAAAACAACAAAAACGCCTCACTTATGACTCAGGTATGTATATGTAGCACTGTTAGTGTAAGTACACAGTAGAATCTACTGTACTATAGACTCAACCCTCTGAAGACGGTGGAGCGCGTTAATGCGCAGGTCTGTGTCGGCGTCACTTGTTTTTTATTCTAACTAAAAAAGAAAAAAAGTCAGAAGTCAATCTACGACCTATCAAAGACAAATTTGTGATAAGTTCAAACTAAATAAGAGACAGTTTGAGCGTCTCTTAGTCGCTGTCAAAGATGCGAATAACGAACGCGCTGAGGGCGGGGTTCAGGTCACGTATAGTTCCCCGCTCTTTCGTCAGATGGCGCCACAATAGGGGTTTTGTACATTCCTACGATGCTCGCGAACATTTCAACGCATAATGAGCTATATAGGCAACAAAGTGCGCTTCTGAATATATTAAAATATAAAAAACAATTCAATATTGTGTATTTCTGATAGAAATGAGGCAGTTTCTTTGAATACCAACTAAACTATAGCGAGATGAAAAATACCACACCATATCTAAGGCTTTATAAAAGATACATAGTCAGAAACTCTCGCCGAGTCGGCAATCTGAAAAACGGATCAACTCGTTTTGACTCGTTGTGCCACAAGGGCCCCCATCCAACGGGGGCCCTTTGAGGTCAGTCTGTCAAACCACAGTGATCCATGCTGCTTAACACTAGGCGTAATTAATTACGCCCATGTTGTGCAGCATCTAACCAACTGACAGTGTCAGTTGGTTGGCCCCTCTTTAGGGGCCACACAATAAAATAAAGAATAGAGGCCTAAGGGAACGTTCACAAGCGTCTCCCCTTCCTACGGGGTGGGTGGGTCTTTGAGTTTAGTGACAAAACAGCGACATGTGAGTAGGAGTTTGCGTGTCAGCTCTCTTTTTTTTCTTTTTTTTTCCAAGTCTACATATTATTTATGATTAAAAATTTTTTTAAAAAAACTCACGATAATATAGTGCGCTGATCAAAAACTGAATAGAAAAATAACCAAAAATAGGTTGGGGAAATCTCTGCTATGTAGCTGATCGGTCGTTGTCACACGGTGCAGAAAATTTACTTTTTTTTTTTTTTTTTTTAGAAAATCTATATTAGGACCACAGACGGGGCACATGTGTCACTTGTCGAATATAAGAGATACCAATGGGCTTTGTCGAATTTAAGAACTAGGTCTTGGCCATTGGCATTGTCTATTTTGAGAAGTAGTCTTGCCCGTCTTGCCCCTTGTCGCCAACTCCCAGCACCCCCTGTGTCTCTTTGTCCATATTGGCTAAAAACAGGACATTGTTGCCTTGGCTATTTTACCCCCCGTCTGGGTATCTTATTACTTAATCACTTCGTCTTGACCCTGTGGGGCAGTGGGTATATGGAATAACCGTGTCCAGGTGTACTCTATCTGACACATAACCGAAGGTTACTGAGTTATGTAATAATACCTGACCTATGAGGCCGCCAGTCAGTTTGCCGTGATTATTTTGACACACTCTCAGTTACTCGTAGGACATCTAATACATAATTAGACTCAGCATCATATAAGACAGTCTCGGCCAAGCCGGCTGCATATCGGACCAGGGGGATAGTCTGGCAGCGACTCGCCACCCCGTCCACAAGCTGTGTACAGCACCCCGTTTCTCTTTGTCCATATTGGCTAAAAAACAGGGCATTGTTGACTTGGCTATTTTACCCGTCTGGGTCTTATTATTTAATCACCTCGTCTTGACCCTGTGGGGCAGCGGGTATATGGAATAACCGTGTCCAAGCGTACTCTATCTAACACATAACCGAAAGTTACTGAGTTATGTAATAATAACTGACCTATGAGGTCGCCAGTCAGTTTGCCGTGATTATTTTGACACACTCTCAGTTACTCGTAGGGAATCTAATACATAATTAGACTCAGCATCATATAAGACAGTCTCGGCCACGCCGGCTGCATATCGGACCAGGGAGATAGTCTGGCAGCGACCCGCCAGCCCGTCCACAACCTGTGTACAGCACCCCGTGTCTCTTTGTCCATATTGGCTAAAAAAACAGGTCATTGTTGACTTTGGCTATTTTACCCGTCTGGGTCTTATTATTTAAATCACCTCGTCTTGACCCTGTGGGGCAGTGGGTATATGGAATAACCGTGTCCAAGTGTACTCTATCTAACACATAACCAAAGGTTACTGAGTTATGTAATAATAACCGCCCTATAATCCTATGAAGTCGCCAGTCAGTTTGCCGTGATTATTTTGACATACTCTCAGTTACTCGTAGGGTATCTAATACATAATTCGACTCAGCATCATATAAGACAGTCTCGGCCGCGCCAGCCGCATATCGTACCAGAGGGATAGTCTGGCAGCAACCCGCCATCCCGTCCACAATCTGTGTACAGCAGTCTGGACCAGACCACCAACTCTGGGTATAGCATTCGGGATGACTGGAGCAAGACTGGATCTAACCCTTTAATAGTCGCATAGCGCTTTAATGTGCAGTGCCCGTTGTCGTCATAAGCCATGAATGCAGCACTCAGAGTTCCTCACCAGGGCTGCATGCATGCATACACTGGCATATCGACAAAGAGCGTAGCGCATTAAAGCACTATGCTACCTTTAGCATTAAAGCGCTGAGGGGTTATTTTTTGATAGTGTAGAACCAATATCTGTCTAATTAAACTCCTTATCAGTGCTGTTTTTTTTTCACATACAAAAGAATTAGGTAATGGCGCTCCGCCATGTATTGGATAACCACTGCAGCGCGACTCTGAAAAGCGGCGGCGGTGAATTTCCATTTAGATCCTGAAAAGGGGGGCGGTCAGATGTCGTCAAGGCCCTGATAAGTAGGGCAGTTCAAATCATCTGATTACATTGAGCTAATTCACACACACACACACACAGGACACCTGATGATCTCCACACGATGACCTGATTGCCCTTCCTAAAAAAAAAACAACACAAAAAGCCCAACTCGATCTACCTACTCAACAGGGTTTCAGTGTAGAGCGTATTAGGGGTTTTTCTGATGCGTATATTATATTGAGATTGATTTTCAACTTTTGTGATCAGTGGTTGGTCCTTAAAAGGACCGTTTGGTAGAGAGAGAGGGTCGCAGGGACCTTGCTGCTGAAGCGGAGGGCGTGGTCATAACGCGTGGTGGTCCTTCAGCAGCTCCTCCAGCACGGCGGGCGGTAGTCCTTCCTCCATGCAGACTTGCTGCTTGACTCGCTCCACGCACTGGCGGATGAGTTGATCAGCGACGTTCGCGATCAGCTCATCCACCACACCCTCTGCTTCAGCAGCAGTCCGCTGTCTCTCCTCTCTCTGTAGCGAGGCTACGAACTGCTTCTCCACGGCCGCATCGATCATAGATCGAGAAACGGCCACGAAGTTCTGTCTCTCCGCCTCCTCTCTCTGTAGCACGGCTACGAATTCCTTCTCCACGGCCGCATCGATCATAGATCGAGAAACGGCCACGAAGTTCACTCCGTGAGCCATTTTGTCGAACTGACTTCCTAGCCGCCTGAGAGATGCTGACGTCACACTATTTTCGACGACGCTATGACGCGCACGAGGTAGACAGACGACGTCGTTTCACTTCCTTATTTGGAGTTTGGGACCTTGTGACACCGAAGTCATACCGTACGGTCGCGATAAAGCAACTAGTGTTGAAAAGCGCGCCGGTCTTGTATAAGCGCCGGAGTATAAGAGCCTCCAAATGTTTTTTCTCAAGCACTAAAATCGCGACTTTGAATAAGCGCCAGCGCCTGGCTTGTATATAGCTCCTGAGTAAGAACTTCACCGAATTGAAAAGCGCTCCCTCAGAGCCCTTAATCGCGACAGTACGGTACAAATCTGATGTCAACCCGCGCCAAAACCAAAAAGGGTGTTCCGGTCACACGTACCTACGACGAGCGACCTTCAGCTATCACCACGTGAAGAGTTGGAAATAAATTTTGTACGGCAAGAAAACTGAAAACTGATAACGATTCCATTAGATAAGTATTTGGTTCCAATCTATGGCGAGATATTTCCACCAGAGCGATTGATTTATATGTCTGTAAGGTTCAGCTCTCCAACACTCTCCAATATCCGCCGGTGCACGACGGTCGCCGCCCATCATTAGTGACAACTAAACTTCTGCTGGAGAGTGAAAGTTATGTTGAGTCTTGAGGTGCGCAGAGATACTATCTGCCGCAGCCTGATTTTAGTTCCACGCTATTTAGATAACCGCCCCATTTAAAATCTCTCTCTCGATCCTAGAAAAGGAAAAAAAGGCTAGAGTTTATCATGGACGCGTCTCAGTTTTAGTCAAGCCGTAAAGTGAAGAACCCGAGCTTGTACATATACCCACGTGAGGAGTGACATAGCGGGGCGTTCAGTTAGTACTGAGTCTATAGTCAAGGTCAAGTTCCACTCTCTAAACAGAGCTTTAGCGACTCCGTCATCTAGACTAGACCGCGCGCGCGATTTTTTTTGCTGAAGCAGCTAATCGATGGAAACGTAGAGAAGACGTACTCGATCAAAAACTGCTTCAGAGACTTGTTATCAGGTATTAACAGTTAAATCAAAATATTTCAAAACATCCAGAAAAGCAGAATGACATGTCCTACGAGCTACAGCCGGGCACTGACGAGCAGACGCCGCTGACGTCATTTCAATCAGGTCGCAGCGCTTTTTAGACACCTTTTCTGTAGGACCCGTCTCATACCTTAGTATATAATACCGTAAACGCCGGGTGATTAGTATATGATCACATTGACAGTCGCGGATCCACGAAGAGGCTGGATAAGCCACGAGCGGACCCGCGACTGCAATGTGACATTATCTTACCATGCGCTTTGTTTTGTTTTTGTTTCTATTTACAACAGCAAACATTTCAACAGCCTATTGTTTTTTTAAAATGATGAAAAATCGGCCCAAAAAAAAGTAAACATTTTAGAGCTAAATTTGTGGAGGATAGCCGGACATGCTGATGTCACTAGACCCCTAAATTCGATATGGTGACATGGTCATTTTCTTAAAAATCGATACGACGACACGGACACGGACATCTAAGTGACATGGGCCATGGGGCATTTCTTGAGTCCGACATGTGACATGGACCATAGTGACATGAGGAAAAAAAAATGTTCGAAGAGTGCATCAGAAAAAGTACCATTTCAAACCTAAGCATTTCGCCAAATTTTTTTTTTTCCTTTTTTTTCTTGGATGGTACCCGGCTTTGCGGTGTCTGGGTCCTTAAAAATGTACCAGAATGCTCAAATTCGGGTTCTAAATATTTTCAAAAAACGTTTTCTTCCCCTTAGTGACGTGTGACACGGGCATTTCTTAAATTCGACATACGGCTGCATGGGGAGGACCCACCCGTCAAGGGCCCCATGATGACTCATACCCGCCGCGTTCAGTCAATCAACCGAGATCTTTTTCTGTGGTGGTGTAGAAGGATCTCCCCCTGAGGTTACAAAGTCACCTCTTTATTTAAGGGGCTACGAGCCGCAAAGTCGCTTTCGCAAAGTCGCAAGAAATATTCAAGTCAAAAAGTCAAATTCATCAACTATCAGTACAGTCGTTTGAAAGTCATCAAGTCACCGAAAAACTCCTCTACAGTCACCTCCGACTCGCCTCCTCCCTACCCCCCCTAAAGGGGGGTAAGGAGGAAGCGATTCCCTAGAGATCAGATAATTTTTTTTTTTTCTCCCGAGCAGACCCCAAAGGCCCCCCTCCCCCCCAAGTGCCCGCCCACCCCATAAATAGTGCCCCCCTCCCCCCCCCTCCCCTCCCCATGCATCTTAAAGTGCCCCCCTCCCCCCTCCCCTCCCCTCCCCCCTTATAGAAGCCTCTCATTAGCTAGTCCAAGTCATGTGACCAAAAGAGAGGCGTAGTCTGTCTATTGTCTATATTATGCAAATGAGGGAGGGGGTCAGGTCACGTGACCAAGGGGGTGTGGCCTATTTTCCAAATAAAGAGCGCTTCCGGTCACGTGACCAAAGGGGTGTGGTCCTATTATGCAAATGAGGGGGTCACGTGACCCATTATTATGCAAATGAGGGAGTCACGTGACCAAATGGAAGCCACTGATTGGCTGGTGATCAAAGGGGCGTAGTCTACTATGCAAATGAGGGGGTCACGTGATCAAGGGGGCGTGGCCTATTATGCAAATGAGGGGGTCACGTGACCAAATGGTGGCCCCTGATTGGCTGGTGATCAAGGGGGCGTGGCCTATTACGTAATTATGCAAATGAGGGGGTGTGGCCTATTACGTAATTATGCAAATGAGGGGGTCACGTGACCAAATGGAGGCCTCTGATTGGCTGCAGGTCGATTGAGTAATAAACAGTAGTTAACTATAGTCCCGTTCCGATACATACTATACTACTCCCGGCCCTACCTAGCGAAATTATTAAGGCAGAGCCCCGACTTAATTTTGGACATTTTCGAAGATTCAATTATTTGTTAATGTAATTTGTGTCGAAATCCTTTAAACAAAAATGATTTTAAAGAAAAGTTGTGTCGCTCACTCTCTCTCTCTCTCTCTCTCTCTCTCTCTCTCTCTCTCTCTCCCTCTTCCTCTCCCTCTCCCTTTCCCTCCCCCTCTCCCTCTCCCTTTCCCTTTCCCTTTCCCATCCCTCTCCCTCTCACTATCACACTCTCTCTCTCTCTTTTAAAGCTTAACCATACACGGTGTAGGTCAGTATACATATGTGTTGCTGTGTACGCTATATATGTACTGTTGTGGGAAGGCCACAGGTGGGTGGGAACCAAGCTGGAAGCTGCAGATTAGCTTACACAGACCTCCAGTAGCAAGGGACCCCAGGATAACACTGTGTGAAATAACACCATTGTACTCACATCACACAAAACAGACTGACAGTTTAATTCCACCAACACCCAGTGGAATTACAATATTGCTGTGTGGATGTATTAGTTGGGTTAAAATGCAGTTTTCTGTAGCTGTATTTTTAGAAATGAAGTAGAGCAGTGCTATACTATGATGGTACATATAGCTGCACTCTCCCATACCCCTAGCTGTATGAGATGCTATTTAACAGCCATGTATATCACTGTTTGACGTCTGCTACATGTAAATGATACCTGACGTTCTGATTGGTTGTATGGTATATTGAAACATAAGTACTGCAGCTGTTAGTATTTTCCTGAGAAATGCCGTGATTATTGGACAATATACAATATTGTATATTTACCGTACCGTCTCGCTATATAATGCTCTTCAATTTTGCTAGGACTTAATTCCCAAGGAAGGCGCTAATACAGACTCCTATTTTAGGGAATAAGGGAGATTTTAAGACCCCTTCTCCCACCAGTTCTGATACAGAATCAGTGCTCCTTTAAAGCTAGGGCTTTATCGCGATGGTACGGTACATGAAATATATACATCTGCAGTTCTTCAGGTATAGCGCACACATAGGATCTTTATCATTCAAACCCCTTTGTGCGTCACCCAGGGCTGATAAGATAAAAAGAATAAAGCTCAGGTAAAATCTATATCTATACCATGAGGTGCACCGAGTCACTCCATCGCTCTCTCCACTGGCACGGTATCGCTTTCCCACCTGAACGGGTTTTTGCCCGCATCGCGATAGATTTCACGGTGTTTCTTTGCCAACTCCATTTCACCCCAAAGGCTTTCTGATAGTGCTAATTGTTTGCTTTGCCCGATGGTTTGGCCTCCTTGGGAGCTGAATGTGTCTGTGATGAAGGCCTGAGCAGTTCCCCGACTACTGAGCAGGTCTCAGAGCTGCTCAGAGCTGCTCGTTGGGCAGGTATGTGAGCAGCTGTATGAACAGTCCCTGGAGTAGGAACATAAGAAGCCACATCAGTAGGGATGTGGCTTGTGTTAGCATGTCTGTGAGGAGGGTTTTGTTAGTATAAGCTCTCCAAGTGAGTTCTTTATGTGAGCTACTCACGAGTTGCTCGTGAGCTGGTATGTCATCAGATATCAGATGAGCAATACCAGAGGTCTGCATAACGTTGGTTTAGGTGTGATTAGGCATCCAGATTTTAGTAAGCTCAAGGTCTTCATATTTTGTGGTAAATTGTTTGAGATAATGCATTCATATGTAAATGGCCAAGCATCTGATTAGTGGTAAGGCAGTATATTACTATACAGTGGGAAGGGAGTACACATGCACTGTCATATTTACACAACCACTCTCGCCATCACAAGCGCCAACATTCCCCAACGTTCAACCACTCCACCAACCTACCTCCCTATCCCTATCTCCCACCATGTTCCAACCATATGCCTAAGCATCCTCACTTCAGACAATAATGATTGAGCAAATCCCATCATGATGGAGCAAATTCTGAGTAGCTCATCGAGCCCTTGCTATCACATCAGCACAGGTCTCATTTGCTCGGTTGCCTAGCTATATACTACCTGCTCCAGCTCATCCCATTTCCCCCCACCCCTATTGGTTAGCGAGCAGCTCCTAGCTACCCCACATTCCATGTCTACTCATATTGGGGCTCCTGATAGATGAGACTTGGCGGCCAGGGATTGCCCATCGCATTAGTCTGAGGGAGTGGTCATTTCTCTAACAACATGAGGGGTTGTGTTGATTTTTATTGTGTATTATTTTATTCTTTGGGATGGGCATTAGCTGAAAAACATCTCGTGTATTGTGAATCTTTTGCCAAATAAAATAATCAACTACAACTACAACTAGGGATGGATTTTGACCTCCTGGGAGGGCCCCTTCCTGCTTGGAAGTGAACCCCTCTCGCTTGGGGGACGGGGGGAATAGCTTCTTTTTTTGGCATGCTTGTATTGAATTCCACTGACTCCCCCTGGTGTTAAAGAATGACCACTCCCTGAGGGTGTATGAGTCTGAGGCCCGGTGAGTGGCTCACCCTGTACTGGAGCAGAACTGAGCTGATCAAGGACCATCAATGTAGTTCATAATGTTAGGGCGAGCAGCTCAAGGTAGGGGGGCATGAGCACCTCACTGCACTCCTTCTAGCCAGTCATCTTCCCCTTTATCATAGTTTGCCTAGAAGGATGTGGGTATTTCCATATGGGTTGGGGGAGGAATTATTAGCTGAGGTGTATACTGTATGCATTAGGGAGGCTACTTTCTATTGCCTCTGATGTGGGCTGCCTAACTGCATGGGTAGATTTGCCGCCATTGAAGTGAGGCACCAATTGTAAACCAAGCTACATGCAGTGGGGGCAGAGCTATAATAGGGGAGCCAGTCTGGAATCTTGGAGAGGACCTGGTACGGCTTGCAATAGATGGTATGAATGGTAAACTAAGGTATTTTGAGGGTGCTGATTCCATTTCTGCTATGTGTAGAATGATATCTAGGTCGGAACAAGGTCAAAATCAAGGTCAAAGGTCACGGTTTTAAGGACCTCTAAAGGGTATATACACTTTGAGATAAATGCAAAGATACTGAACCTGAGTGTTAGTCTTCTTACATAGCCATTCTTATATATGTGGTTCATTAGCTGACTGACTATGGTGGACCTTGATTGGGTGCAAGGTCATGTTTTACAAGGTCAAACATGGAAAATACTTATAATTCTTAATTTACTTCCTTTCTGTATGCACAGATAATGGATATATGTCTATATAGGTACACTTTTCTGTCTACGTTAATGCCCACATACTAGCCATTGACAACTAATAGTAATAGAGGGTCAAACCATGGTATTTCCATGATAATCCAACCTATATCTGGATTTGATATTAAAGAGGTAAATTATCAAATGGTTTCATCAAGTCTTTATCCGGTCAATAATCTGTGCTGATACTTGCTGTTGCATTTAGGAACCAACTGTGACCTAGTACTCTGTCTCATGGTGTTATATGACCCTGCGAAAGGTCAAGGTCACATGTGGCATTAGGGAAATGCTACGAAAGCAGTAATATCAAAATAGCCACACTATAACAGAGGAACTTTGGAAAGGATGTGTGATATCTTGAGATAAGAAGGTGAATAACTTTTATTGTAAAATGCCAAATGCCATTTTGCTATTTTCAAGGACATTCTGATTGATAGATATGGTCTAAATTGGGATGAAATGCATGACAGCATTGACTATAGTGGGAACTTTACCTATTCTATTATACTTGCCATGTTAGTTCCTTTGATCATAATGAATTCAGGACAATAGCCCCTGCCTTGCATTACCGAATACAAGACATCCAAATGACCTTGAACTGGGTTAGGTCCATTTTTAAGGCAAATCATTAAAGCTCTAAGGGTCACAATCATAGTGACTTAATGCATTGTGCTTATCTGTTGGCATTTGGGAATAATGCCCCAGTGAGTCTATATTACAAGCATTCATTTATCATTCCAACCCTATGGTGTTGACATTCCCAAAGGTTTGGCATGATGAATGTATGTGACCTTGGCATCAATACAAGTAGATCTCTATAGTGCAGGCAGTCTTTAGTCAAGATCTGTCTGTCAACAAACATGTATACAAGTAAACTCCCCAATGCTACAATCATAACAATAAATGGAGAGTCTGATTGTCTTCGGTATCATTGCATTACTTAACCTTGAGAAAGGTTAAGGTCAAATATTATAAAAGGAGAATCTGTTCAAATCATCATGGAAAAGGCACAATGCTTTCATGACAGGGTAAAATAACTTAAAGACGATTATAGATCTACCATTCATGGTACCAAGATGAGCCCACTCATCAGGCATGCATCATTTCGACCCCTTAGGAATGTATCAGCCCCATAAGATTTGCATGATGCATGAGTGAGCCCCGTGAATGCCTGTCATATAGACAAGTGCTACATGCATGTACAATGCCAATGGATAAGCACATTACAATAAGTGACTATGTGACTCTTAGAGTTTTAATGATTTGCCTAATAAATGGACCTACCCCTGTTCAAGGTCATTTGGATGTTTTATAGTCAGTAATGCGAGGCAGGGGCTACTGTCCTGGATTCATTATTATCAAAAGAACCAAGATGGCAAGTAAAATAAAATAGGTAAAGTGCCCACTATAGTCAATGCTGCCATGCATTTCATCCCAATTTAGACCATTTCTATCAACCAGAATGTCCTTGAAAATAGCAAAATGGCATTTGGCATTTTACAATAAAAGTTATTCACCTTATTATCTCAAAATATCACACATCCTTTCCAAAGTTCCTCTGTTATTGTGTGGCTATTTTGATATTACTGCTTTCGTAGCATTTCCCTAATGCCACATGTGACCTTGACCTTTCATTGGGTCATATAACACCATGAGACAGAGTACTAGGTCACAGTTGGTTCCTTAATGCAATAGCAAGTATCAGCACAGATTATTGACTGGATAAAGACTCGATGAAACCATTCTATAATTTACCTCTTTAATATCAAATTCAGATATACGTTGGATTATCATGGAAATACCATGGTTTAACCCTCTATTACTATTAGTTGTCAATGGCTAGTATGTGGGCATTAACTTAGACAGAAAAGTGTACCTATATAGACATATATCTATCATCTGTGCATACAGAAAGGAAGTAAATTAAGAATTATAAGTATTTTCCATGTTTGACCTTGTAAAACATGACCTTGCACCCAATCAAGGTCCACCATAGTCAGTCAGCTAATGAACCACATATATAAGAATGGCTATGTAAGAAGACTAACACTCAGGTTCAGTATCTTTGCATTTATCTCAAAGTGTATATACCCTTTAGAGGTCCTAAAACCAGTGACCTTTGACCTTGATTTTGACCTTGTTCCGACCTAGATATCATTCTACACACACCAGATTCGGAGTCAGCATACCCAAATTACCCTAATCCAACCTTCATATCATCTATTGCAAGCCGTACCAGATCAAAGTTAAATATTGACATTTAGGATGCTTGGCTCCCCTATTACTAGGTACCTTAGGCTACACTTGCCGTGTGGAGAGGGTCATAACCATTGGTGCATTGCTATAGTATTGACTGAGTGGTGCCTTAAGGCATTGCAAGTAGGGGTTTATGTGTTATACTGAGACGCATCACCCTATTATATAGCAGAGGGTGCCTTAAGGCATTGCCTCACATATACATGTACAGGATGCACTGCAAATAGGTGGTTGCATTGTTTGTAGGTATACAGTATAATCTACTGTAGGTGTATAGTTTCCTGGACACAGTACTGGAAAGCTACAGTAGATGCTGTAAAACTACACTAGATTAATTTATGTTGTATTTCATATATATATATATATATATATATATATATATATATATATATATATATATATATATATATATATATATATATATATATATATATATACACTTGATATTTAGAGTGTAGGCTATATGTAAAGCTTTTAGGATTACTCCTAAATGATAAATCCGAAATATGAGAAGGCATGGGAAGGACTTTCCATATAGTACATGTAAATGAGCCATCAATGAGGCCCATTTTACACCACATTAATGGTGACAGGTTGCAAGAGTAGCTGTTAATGATTTGTGCCTTCAATGTGCAGTCCAAGAGCAGATAGTTTTTCAGAAAACCTGTCCATCTCATCTCTCCTATTTCCAGTCGTTCTCCTGTTTTGTGTGATGGTAACCTGACATGTCTGGACTCGTTCATTTTATGACAGTCACTTAGAAGACGCTATACTGGGGTTGCCATTGTCAGGGAGGTGTCAAGAAAACTATTATATGTTCCAGGTCAGGGAAATGTATTCTATAAATATCGATTGAATCTCCAAAATGAGTATCATATGTAGTAGACTTTACTATAAATTGGTAGACGTTTGGTAGACGTGACATTGGAAACTGTCACCTACCTTTAAACCCCCAAACCCCATCTCTAATTCTGCACCCCCCACACCAACCCCCATCCCCCTCCCCCAAACATCAATGCTAGATGTGCTCCAAGGCAAAGGCCAGCCTGTCCGCAGGCCTCCAGTCGACTGTACTGTTTCCATTAGATCCCACATCCCGTTCCGCCGCACATTGCTGGGCGATAATAGGTGAGCCTCGCCTACCCAAAGGTCGTTTATTGAGCTCCTGATCTCGTCCAGATCCCGCCGACGTGATAACCTGTCTCCCTCCGCGCGAGACTTGGCCTAAAAGGCTCCCATTCCCTGTGCCTTCGATTTTCTTTTAAATGGAGGCTTTTAGCCCTTTGGCAAATGATCCATAAGCCACAAAGTGTGAGCTGCCAAGGTGTGGTGACAGGATGCAGGGGCCTCACATGTCTGCCCATAGAGAATGATGGATGGACTTAAAGCGGCATTCTCACCTATAGAGTATATATACATGTCATTATTCTAGTGCTGTTTTAGTCTATACTGACGGGTGAAGCGTGAGTGGTGAGAGTGACGCTTGATCAATGCACTGCATGTGCCATTTCATCAATGCAGCAGCACCAGAAAGTAATTTGACATTTCTGCTGCTGCATTCATGCATCATGCTGCACTATGAAGTTGATACACTCCCAACAGGTTGGCATGATGTACCAAAGCATCACTGTTGGGCACTCCAATTAATGCATAAACTTGAACCTTGAGGTGCCATGCTTCCCAGTAGTGAGTACTAATATATTATCCTATGCAGTTGCATTCTTCAAAACTTTGCCTTGTTTTCTTTATTTTTGGTTTTATTCGATGAACATATGAGATAGATGCCTACCCTGATGCCTACCCTTTTAAGTTCAATCAGCAGAGGTTGTTCATTTTCCAGTATGAAGTAACATCACCATGGAGGACATCATAAGAACCAATGATTAAGCTTTCAAATAAGGGTAACCTTTAAACCATTGATTGAAAAGAAATCATGCTGTTCCTTTTAGTTTTGCTTGGTTGGTTCAGGGGTGAGGTGTGAAGCATTACAGAGACATTAACCCGGGCCAAATTAGAAAAAAAATTCGTTTCCATGCAGTTAACACCCGAGAGTAAACATGGTCTGACACACCATGCAGGCCCAGCTGGTCGGATCTTTGCTTCTTTATTTCTTTCCCAATTTTCAGGGCCTGGTTTTTGAATTTTCGCTCTAAAATCTTTTTACTGGACATCGATCCTCTGTCTCTTTGTAGCTCTATAGTGATCGATGCCCAGTTTTATACTTCAGACCAGTGGCTCATTTTGGCTGGTTTTTGCCTCACAGATTGCTCCTAGCGCAAAAGCCTGACTAGGTGTCAATATATTCTCTATGCCAATGTGTAATATGAGGGTAGAAAACACTGGAACCTCAGTTAGAAAAATTCCTACTGAACAGTTTTTGAGAAAATTAGGGTTTTGTTGCCATTTTTTGGTGTTTTTAGTACATTTCCTACATAAACCGTGAACGTCAGCATTTCTCACTTTTCAGGTATTTATAATTCGAATTTGACTTTTTTTTATTCGCAGTAGGATTTCTAAGTATTGGGCCATTCAAGAAAAGTTGTTATTTGGGGAAAATATGTACTATTTCTTGATGATTTTCGTTGCACAAATTTAGGGTTGTATTATAAAAACTGCATTGTCATCCAATCAAGGTGTTTATGCACTGTTGATGGGGTCACCCCCTCCCACCCTCTTCACCACGCAGGAGGCCTATACATCATGGCCCATTGAGCAAGCAGCCAGCCGTGAGGGGTGTATATATAGGGAAGGTTACATATCGTTGATTGTTTCTATCCATATAGAAGGTGCTGTGGGCAAACAAACCACTAGACTCCGACCCCTAGGTACATGTTCCATGAATCAGCCAGTTGTACCACAGTAAACAAAATAATGTTTTAATGTGCGGAAAACGTTTGAACAAAAAGGATGTATAACGTTATTAAACGCAATTTCGTTGACTCCAATTAACGTCAGCGTTTAAAAAAAAAAGGGGTATTTGTTTATTATCAGGTGAAAGAAATCTGCGTTTTTGTAAAATACTGGGTCTGGGTCTGGGTTAAATGAGCTACGTTGGGTTTGCTAAAGGTCCCTATTGAAGGATAAATGGCTTTACAGCTTATACTGTATCCTTTAACAACAGGCTATAGTTAGGGTGCACATTTCAGCATTCACGTCTCCAATGTGTAGGGCCAGGGTTCAATTCCCTGCTTGGAATAATTTTTATGGTGTGACGACGAACCACAAGAGAGGGGGCATAATGACGAGAGAGGGGACATGATGTGGGTCAAAATCTGCCCCTCCCCCCTAAAAAGAAATTGGTCAGAATTCTGTTTGAAAGAATAGAATCTATGGGTTTGGCCCATGACTTGTGTGATAATCCATATCCCTATAAAAAGGTTAAACAACATTATGATAACGTTGTGAATACAAACTTTCCTTTGATAACCATGTATATTAAAGAAGGTAAAATAATGTTTTACATATAAGGTAAAATAACATTATACATTGAAACATTTCATAACGTTAAAAAACGTGTTCTGTTCACTGGGACCACATATGAATAGCCAAATGCTTCCTAAAGGAGGTAGATACTGTCATATACATGGTACGTCTGACGTATAGTGAGATCTCCATATAAGTATACAACCCACAGCCAATTAAAATTAAACTTTACAGTAATTATCCTGGTGTGTTGCTATCATGGTAAGGCTACCTGGCCACGTGTAGCCTGTGTTTGCCCACACTGTGACGTAGCAGAACACAATGACCCCTATAATTATAACCTGAGCGGACTGAGAGGTATAGGTCAAGTTACATATACGGTACTGCTACGTCACAGTGCGGGCAAACAAAGCCTACATGTAGTTAGGTAACCTCATCATGATAGCCAGACACCAGGGTCATTAAATAAATCTCTATCTTAAAGTTGCATACTCACCAAGTGTATCCCACTCACAATTCTAGTACTGTTCTAGTCTACTATGTGGTTAAGTGCGAGTGGTGAGATTCCCCTTTAATTATTTCTGCGTTATAGTGATTAACAGGTTTCACTTTACAATATGCTATATTAAATGTATGTGACCATGTGTACGTCATTAACCATGTTTGGCTAGTTATATTTTTAAATAAATAGCTGATTCAGAGTCACCTTACCTAGTGGCCGCAGTCCAGTGGTCTGTTTGCCCACCTCCAATATAAATAGAAACAATCAAGTACATGGCACACGCCTCAATGACATTTAGGGAGTGACTATTTTGTATGGGGGGGGGGGGATTTAGAATTGTTTCTTTCATCAATGCGTAACAGCTAGGGAGTGGTCATTTCTGTAGCAATGGGGGGGGGGTGTTGGTGGATTTGAGTGGGGGGGGGGGACAATTTGGACCCCTTGAAGGGAGGGACCAAAAAACCTGCACCCCTGTTTAAAAAGCCTGCTCATTAGTATAGCTCAAGGGTGACCATTTTGTAATTGGGGGGGGGGCATTGATTCTTTTTTATCAATCACATAAAACATACTGACACGTACACACAGGCAGAAACATGGCCTTCCCCTTCTACCTATGAATTTCTACTTTGATGAGACTAAACAGAGCTTTCTGTTAGAAGGGCACATGGATGTCGATGTCCAGTTTTAGATATATATCTATATAGTGTATTGGAGTGCTAAAATGTTGGACTGCTGTATATTATAATTTTCCGATTCACACACCGTTAAAAACTAAAACAAGGAGTAAAAGAGGGTGACCCAGCACTGTTTTGCTAGTTGGTCGGGTAACTGAAAACATGCAATCTCTTTTTCATCCATGCGTATTAACCACCAGGGTTAACCAAACAAGCTTACATTGACGATTCCTGTTGTTGCCATGGCTTCAGGATCAGAGAACTGGTCCCTTCTCTCTTTCTTCCCCCCATTTATTCACCCTCCCTCTTCCTTCTTCCATTCCTTGCTTCCTACCCTAATTCCTTGCCCCGTACGTCCCTTGCTTGCTTGCTTGCTTGCTTGCTCCCTTCCCTCCATTCTTCCTTCCTTCCTTCCTTCCTTTCATTCTTCCATTCTTCCTTCCTTCCTTCCTTCCTTCCTTCCTTCCTTCCTTCCTTCCTTCCTTCCTTCCTTCCTTCCTTCCTTCCTTCCTTCCATCCTTCCTTCCTTCCTTCCTTCCTTTCCTCCTCCCTCTTTCCTGCCTCTATATCCATCCCGCCCACCTTCCCATTTCCCAACCTTCCTCTTTGTTTCTCAATTACCTGGATTAGCTGAATGTTTCCGTAAACCACATCAACTCACCATGCACCTCCACAGGCCGGGTTTTAAATATTTAAGACCTTTTAACACAAATTGTCCTTTGGGCCGTGTGGGCTTGTGGTTTCCTCCTGTCATTGATCATGTCTTAAATGTGATGATCTTTACACTAGCTCGGCACTGCTGACACCCCCTTTAGTCGTGATTTTGTACGTGGGGGGAATAGACAGGGCTTGAAAGCATTTGTCCTTATGGGCAAAGTAGAACGTCATACTCATGAGGACCCACGTACGTCATATGGCTTGAAAATAAAGCGCTCATTGGCTGTGTTTGCTGTGTTGATCTCAAGATAATTTGAGACCATGTTCTATTAACATCTTCAGAGGTAATTGCCCTATACAACTGTGGGATGTTCATTGAAAACGTAATGCTTTCTCACATAGGTCTTTAAGGGTCTTTAATGCCCTTTGAATTTATTGCTATAATGCATGAATCCATGGCATGCAATCTACACATGGCAGCCATGGGCTGTAGTTCACTTGGCTCTACTTTGAGAAATATCTGCCAAGGTTCAACTCATGAAACTCAGTTTTGAATGATTGTGGGGAAACTTTGTATACACACTGAAATGGAATTAGTACCAACCACCTCAGTCATTAATGGATCTTCTGTCCGACATATTTGAAAAACATCATTTCCCTCCTACTTGATGAACCATTTTCACCATTTTGGCTGTACCAAGTACCGGGCTTTTGACTATTGGCCTTCAGAACGACCATCAAAATGAAGGGCAACTTTGGAACATTTCCCAATGATTCCTATAGGCATTTAACAGCGATATCTCCAGTCGAGGACGAGCACAGACAGCAGACCAGTGTGGGTACCAACAGCTTTGAAGAGACTTGGCTGAGCCCCATGGTTTAAAGGCCTTTAAGGCTGAGAGGCAGAGAGAAGTAACATGCCCAGGGGAGGTGAGTCTCAACAGACGCTGGGGTTGATTAAGCTGGCCCCAGGTGGTGTTGTCAGCTGGAGGGAGTCAGATTGGGGCATCAGCCTCCACCTGCTGGAGGAGCCCTCAGCCTGCATACCAACCCCCTCCACCCTCCGCCTCCTCCAGTACCCCCTGTTCCAGTAATTGTAGGCTGAGGCATCTACATAGGTACTCTCATTCCTAAACCCTTCCGTAAGAAGGCGCTGGTAACAACCAATGTGACGTTGCACTTGGATTTTGCTGGGTTTAGGCAGTTCCTGTGGTTATAACATGGAACCAGCGAACATGAACCGGAAATGGAACCAGAAAGTATGATAGGAAAACTACCATCATCCATTCTCGTTTCTGTTCGCTGGGTCCAACCTACCAGCAGGGATTGCCCAAACCCAGCAAAATCCAAGTTTAAGGTCATAGTGGTTGTTGCCAGAGCCTTCCTTTGGAAGGATTTGGGAATGAGAGTACTACATTGGTTCCTGGCTTGCTTGCTTCCTTCATGCCCTACCTAATGTGTTGAAATCCTGTAAAACTGCAGGGCTGAAAGTCTTCCAAGTTTTCCCACTAATTTCGAGGTTTTTGTTCATGTCACAAAGTCTAGTACTGTAATATTCAGGGGTCTCCACTTGAACATTTCACTGTGTTTTAGATTGGTCGCTTTCATTCCTGCTCACATTTACAGCCTCTTTGTTTGCAAAGTGCTATACAACAGTACATATTGGAGATCCTAAGGCATTATACAGCCTGGTTCACACACTGCCTTGCAGTATTGACTGCATTAATGGACTCCCATGGCTAACCCTAATAAGCACTACCCGAGCCCCACACCCATCTTGGAGCATCCAATATATCATCTTGTCCCCCACACCCCTAAGTAGCATATTGCCGATGTGCATAACCCAATTAACATACAGATAAATCCTCCCCTCATCTCCACCACCTGTGCCTACGATAAGGTTGTGGCAAAACCAGGTTATTTCCACTCTGCGCTCTCTCCCTATGCTTGTCTTGCCTGTCTGCCCTCCCTTTCACTCCCTGCCTCCCTCTATGCCTGCCTGTCTGCCCCACCTTCTCCAGTCTCTCATCTCCCTTCCTCTGTCCCCTCCCTTCTCCACCTCTTCTTCTTCACTGTCTCCCCTGCCCCTACCTCCTTTGTACCCCAGTCCTTCCCTCCCTCTGTCTGTCTGTCCACTCTCCAACCTCTGCTCTCCCTTTTCCTGTCCCGCTTGCCTCCTCTGTACCTCCCCATTGCCTTCCTATCCACGGACAGATATAGGATTTTGAAAAAGGGGGGGGGGCATCCTTAACAATTTCCAAAATGATATTAACATTAAAAAAGCTCAAATTTCGGCTCAAAATAGGGGGGGGACGCGCACACACCACACACCATGTACAAATCAGACACAATCTCCCTACCTCATTCCTCATGCACCACCTTTCCCCACCACCCACAAACTTAAATGCCCCCCTCCCCCTCCATCCCCCCTTCCACCCCTGTAGCTGTGCTCTGACAAGGGCTCCGACTGCCTCTAACCTCCATTGGCAGGCCATGCGCTGCCATAGATCACGCTGGTCCCTTCCTATTATCCCACTCCCCGCGGCCTCACTCCACTGCTCGCCGGTGCCCAGCTAAAGCCTCCCACGTGACTTGGGGCTGTGTTTACCTGGTAATGGCGGCCGTCATCCGTCAGGATCCGAGCGGGGGCGCCACCAGGCAATGGTAGGGAGCATAGAGTGTGCTCTAATGAAATAAGCCGAGGGAGCACTTTGATTCACTCGTCTATAATGCCATTGGGGGAACGGCTTGATTTACCGGACGCTAATAGTCAGGTATTAGCGGGTTGATTTATGGTATGTGGGTTTTCGCCGAAAGAACTGTTGACTTGTGTCAGCGTTATAAAAGCTTTTGCGTTGGTTTATTTCTGGGATTTTCCCCCAATACATAAAGTTTGGTCTTGATTATGGGGTTGGCGATGATGGCCAAGCTACCCACTGTGGGGTGATGACTTTTATGATGAGGGAATGAAGAACTAGAATAGCTTTGTTATGAGCCTTCCATGATAACAAAGGGCAAACCTGAATCAAGACAACAACGCCTGGAGATGGCTTGTGGCTGATTGCAGGTTTGTTGGCAGCTGGTGCCCATAATGTGGGCCTGGGCCATCATGCTGGTGGTTTACCATATGGCCCCCGCCTGATTGGACCATGTCTGAGATATCAAAGGCTGTGGTTTATCTGGCCATGTCTATTGCATGACCATGTATATAATTATACAGCCACATGTAATACTAGGATATAAAATATCACTTGCAATCCTTCGAAAAGACATGGGGACATGCCATGGTAGCGGTTTTCTCCCTCCCCCCTCAATTATACCATAGATCCAGTCACTGCTGTATTGGACAAGCATTATGTCCAAACAGAGTTTGCCATGTTGAAAGATCCTGTCAGACGTTAAACTACCAAAACGATCTCTCATCATGGTGCTAAACTTTACTTTCACTATACGGACATCGATCTTAATAGTGCTATAGGCTTCTATGGTTATACTAATTGTCAGCTGTTTATCAGCAATCAATGATTAATAATACATTGCCATGTAAATATATGTGGTGCAATAGCTCAATTTAAAGGTGTTGATGGCCCTTATTATGAGATGTAAGGGGTCTATTGGTTATATGGTTTATGGCACTGATACCATGCATCTATCAGTCTGTTTATGCTTGTCTTTAAGGGCCCTTTAGTGGAGCATCCTAACCTGCCATACTCCATTGCCTCTGCATGTGTGACCCTGCTTTATAGCCCAGTACTGTAGAAATGCACTGATTTACGACACAATATGAGACCATGGGCACATCGATTTATCACTCCAGGGGCTGCAATGTTATTGGGTAAATGCACTTTAAGGCCTGTGGAATCAATAAAGAGGGTGATTTAGACACAAAGGGAGACTGATTTGACAGTTTTATTTGCTCTATTATTGTGGATCCACTATCAGAGCTGTTTAGAATCCTGTATAATTCATCTCAAAGAGTCCTTTAGATTTGCGTGACTGCAAAATTGATGTAAAAAACTGGGTTTACTTACCATAACATCCAGATTATAGGCTCTAAAGGAGAAGGCGTGCGAGCATCATTGCCCCCCAAGTGGTATCCCTATAATATAGTATGAGGAGATATTTCCCCCGATACATTCATTTATGGCACTCACTATAGATTGCTATTGTAGTCACTGCATGGATATGGCATTGAAATGAGATACTAATCTGACAAGTAGTATCAGCCAGGGGCTAATCCGACAGCAGCTGTATTGCTCATATACATATCGGTTAACCCTTTAAGGGGCGCATACTGTTCACTCATTCATTTACTATACCTTATGTCATCGTGATGCCTGAATGCCACCCTGGCGAGTAACTCGCCAGTGCTGTATTCATACACCATATCGACCCTACCGGGTTGATCACCCCTGAAGGGTCGACATGATGCATCCATTTACATGTATCGTGGCAACACATGGCATAACACATTAAAGCACTGCGTTGGGGTTAAAGGGTTAAATCATATTGCCATATACATTTACAGCTTAAATGGTCGATGGGGAGCGGCATGAACAGGTGGTGCCACCTGGGATATGTTATTATTTACCTATAATATCATGATGAACTATTAATGACATAACTACCAGCGAGGTGGCAGCTGATAATAATGTTAATTGTAAAATATCGCCAATTCAATCATTCAATCTATGTTTCTCTTTCGTTTGTTGACTTGCACACATATATTGAACATGGCTTTCTTCAAAAGAATATAAGTTTCATCATGGCTAGAGATTCACGAATATTAAGTAAAAGTGGTTTAACACATGTCAACTCCAAGCTATACATCTAGAACCCCACACCAATTGACAAGCAGGCTCTTAGGTGCCGTCACATGGACCTCACCGCATGTGGGTATATTGTCCACAGGGACATTTTAAGAACATGTAAAAAGAATTGTTCTGTGTCTCTCGCATTTTCCTCCCCCATCATTAGCCATGTAGAAGATAACCTTTAACTCTTTAGGTTTATGGGACATATAACCACTGCCTGTGATAATAAAGAGTCGCTGACCATTGGTTTAATATATGCCAAGACCAGTTAGCCCACGTATTACAATATGACGAAAGTCTAAAATCCTCTGTCCTACCCCTCCACCGTAGAGGTTGTACATCCATTTAAACATGCCAGTCCCATCACAACTTGGTAGAGAATAGTTATAATCATAGATAATGTAGAATTTTTTTTTAACTTACTACCCAATTAACATTTTTAAAAGTCGCCACATCCTTTCCTGATTCACAGTTAGTTTTGGACACTGTCTAGCAGACCTGAGAGTAAAAGTGGTGGGATGGATGGGGGGGAGGGGTAGATTGTCGACTTGCATGGTGGGTAGCCTGTCAATCCTTGACCAGTTTGTAGCAGTGTGATAAGGGTCCCCGGCCTCCCCCGCTTGTCATGCCGCTGACACACGATACAGTGGGGGGAGGCCCCTCAGTGGGCAATGTTTTTAGGATCAAACGACTCGGGATCGATCTGTGGGAGCTACAAAAGGGAGGGGATAGTGTTGGTTCAGGGTAACTGAGGTGGGGTGGAAAGCCTCTGATGCGACAGTTGTCCCTCTATTGATTTGGACTCTTATCGCTATAGATAAGGGATTGTTCTTGTTGCCGGGTATAGTTATCAGGGGGCAGGGGGAAGTTGCACTTTACATAGCTCCTCAAGCAAAGGTATTCTATAGCTTGTTCCCAGAGTTAGGTCGCCACTCAGCGACAGGCCGCCACTCAGGTACAGACTCCGGATTAGCCTGGTTAGTCCTATCCAGATAAGGAATTGCCGATAGCCAGAATCCAAGGGGCCCATCGGAGGCCTTATGCCCAATGATATGACAACCTGTCTCAGCCCTAAATATACTAACTACTAAAAGGTTGTTTTCTTTAAATCGAAAAAAAAGGGGGGGGGGGGGGGGTCCGGACTGCCTCCCGAATCCATGTATCCGTCATGCGGCTACTGCTATAGACAGTAATACATATCTACCGTTACCCAGAATATAATAGTATGCATGTCTTTGCTTATATTGACCAGAACTAGGGAGTTGTATGTACGGTGCATCTGCCAAGTGTGTTTGCTGTTCTCTATGGTGTCAGCGTGGGTGCTCACTTACAAGTACCGCCCGACTGAGACCGCGCATGAGACTGAGAGAGCTCCGTGAAATAAGTGTGAGTAGTATAAGAGATTGGCTTTGGAGCAGGCACCGAGGAAGAGTGGGCATGGTAAAACACACATGTATTATAGACGGTAGTAGTATAGACACAGAGGAACATTGAGAAGGTGAGAAGCATGGAGTGCCACTATCTGGGGCTAAGAACAAAATGAAAAATATTGAACGGCAAAAGTGGAAAGTAACATGAGGAAAGTTGAAAAGGGAGCCACTGTTTAACTTTGGGAGAGGAATTGAGGAGTTTCGTTGGCATATGAAAGGGGTTGAGGGCAACATTGTGAGAAAGCTTTGAATTGAGATTCTGGCATACCACTCCCCTTACAGGCTCAACTATGTACCTTGTCTCCCCCTCTGAAAGCTATTGACCAGCTGCGCATGCCTGTCTAGGCCCTTGAACTATGCATGGGAGGAAACGAGGGAGTTGGACCTTGGTATAAGATGAGATTGGTTCGAGATGAGATTACCTGTCAGTGAGATTTGCCATAAGAAGATTGGCTAGGTCTACAAGAAAATAAAATTGTGGTCAGGTAGTATGACCAAAGACAAATAGGGTAGCTGGGTCGACCTCTCTAAAGCAACTTTTTTTTGTAGGAGCTTTTCTCACTTATTTTTATTTCCCTTTTTCGTCATTTCAGCAGAGAAAAAAAGCGGAAAAAAACTTGATGCATGTTAACTGTTTCACGGCTTTTCGATCTCAGGTGGGGAACACATTTTGACCACTGGTACAGTTTTTCAAAGGTATCAAGGTGTGTGTGTGGGGGGGGGGGGAGTAAATTACAGGGAAAGTAACCATGGGGACTCAAATTTTATAGAGGAAGAACCAGTTGCAATATAGTACAGGCCCTAGTGGGCAGTCCTAAATGCCCAAAACATACTACCCCTTCACCAACAGGGGGAGTGGGGCTAAGACCGGTGCTGTGAGCTCTATATAGGGTAGCTGGGGTCTAATGGGGTTCGAAGGTAGGGATATGAGAGGAAGAGAGCACATGGGAAGTGAGAGAAAACTTGCAGAAAAATGTGAGGGGAGGGAGCGGTGAGCGGGGGTTAGCTCTGAGACATGGGGCATGGGGTGGTGAGGGGGTGACTCAGCAGTACTCTATCCGTCATGGTCACATCCGGGGCTCTACAGTCTCCACAGTGAACTGCTCCTAATGGATGGCCTGAGCTGCTCCCACCACACTCTCCAAGCCGATTCATAGAGTCCACACAATCCAAAGACCTTTCAGAAAACCTCACACTCTCCATTCAGGGTCTTAGACTAATACCATGTAATGCCCATTGAACAGTTCCCCTCTCCAAGCCGATCCCAGCTCCCATTGACTCAATGCTTCTTTTTGAGCAGATCAGTCTCCTTTCACACCCCTATATAGGTGTAGCGCCTGTGGGCTACTCAATCTCCAGCCAGAGGCGGTGCCTTTGGTAATGGCGTTTCAATGATCCCATAGATTGTTGCATTAAGACTACCTAATGGTAATTCTCGGGAAATGGCTTAATGTCAACTGCAAGCAGATATATAATCTATTACCCCACGTCTTAGGGGAGTCCATCTTGCGAGATTGATTATATTGAAGCTTTAATATTACAAAGTCTAACACCTTGAGTTGGGCTTTTCAAATGCAAATGTATTTTAATGCACGAGTTACAAAACAGTAACAACACCCATATCAACTAGAGTGGAGTATAACGTCTTAATAAATAGCCAATACTAATTCTCATAGTGTATACAGCATACAAAATATGCATATTCACTTCGCTTTGCAGCACTTATAAAGGATTTGAAACACTATTCTCAAGCCTTTGAGTTTCACCTATTGAATCCTACACAGCGCCAGTTCTTAAAAGGAAGATACATTCTTAGACTACTATAATGTATTGTCATATGTCCACTCGCCAAGCAGAGCCAGGCCTCAGCATGCATACTCCTAGTTTATCATAGAGAGAATGTGCTTGGAGAATGAGCAGCTCATTGTGCTATGGTGTATGAGTGGGTGTATGTCTCCAGGGGGGTTGCTGAGTTGCTCCAGGGGCGGCGAGTGGCAGAAGAGTCATTACCCCAACCCCAGACTTGTCAGCTATACTGTGTCCAGTGTCCAAGTTGCAAAGGTGAGATAGAATTAATAGAAAGGTTGGTTCAGATCCTGACTGTAGACACTTCTATCTATACAATCACAATCTAACATGTGGAGGGAAAAGGTATATCGTTTAAAAGTTCCAATACCATACACTGTACCACTGGCGCTTATTTAAGATACATGTTTTAGTGTAAAATAGATAGCAGTTGCAGTGGTGCATACACAGCAAAGTTGCTGCACCTTCCTCGTTATGTCTTAGATTATTCATTTATCCACAGATGCCTTTCCAAATGCCTATAAAACAACATGGAAAACTCCTATGATAATCTTAGTATTTTCAGTTTGATGATTCACCTATAAAACGTATGTATACATGCCTGTTACATCTACAACAAGGATATGTCAACCCTCACACAGCTTTTGTATCATTTGCCAAAACGACATCAAAACACCATGATGCATGCTGACATGATATTCAACAATATGCATTTAATTTTTAAGCTTTGAGGTTTCAATTTCTCAAAGACTTTTTCATTGGAGGCGGGTAGATGGTGGTGATATTCGTGCGGTTCTGTCATGATCTGAAGTATGTCTTCATAGCAAAAAATATTCATCTGATAGTAGACCACCCATATAAAGACGGCATGTTACCACACGTAGGCCTTATGCATTGTACAAATACCCAACATCATGCTATAGCATGTCCAACATGCAGCCGCATGTCCCAGACTCACAGCAAGAAAACATGATATGTCATGTTAACCAAGACCATATATATACCTTTCTAAATATTCCGTTCATTATGGTCAATAGGTTGAATAAATTGTAAATGTATTTTAACCATTGAAAATGCATGGTAACATGACATGCTGACTTGGCCCCCATATGGCATCAACCTTTGAACCTTTTATAAATCAAACAATATAAGCAATTACTGTTGAACCAATTTAAGTAATATTTGGACAGAAAATAATGTAATGATGTACCAACTATAATAGGGTTAAGATCATGCTCATTATTTATCTTTTACTACATGAGGCTGTCCCTGTGAGGCGGGGATAGGGGGTAGGGAATTCTTTCATCATGATATCAAAGTTAGGCATATATCTTGTCAGGCATAAGTATGGTAGACTATTTCTCCTCTGTACAACTCTCACTGATATTATGCATTTAGTTCATACCATAAGATGAAGTGATGCTACTTATATAAGCATCCACCACAATCAGATAGTTGTATATTGATGCAAATAAAAGGGATGGTAAAATTATATTGTCTCATCTGTCTATGCCACAACCTGGGGTCCAAACTTCAAAATGATTGATCAGATCTCCCCTGACTTCAGATTTACAATACAGCAATACACTTTTTTGATCTATTAATATATTGTTGCACCATATATAATCTGGGATATGTACACATATGTATAATATATATATGAGAACCTGAAGGATGCCCCTCCCTCACTCACTCAGGGACTTTGTATACATCGGCTGCTTTATACAGGAAAGTAGGATGTCCTGTATAACACAGCCTCACCGTATGAATCAAACCTATAAAGAGAGGGTCAGAGTGATGTGGGCTGACCTTTCTCTCCTTCAGAGGGGCACCCTATGTCCCTACAGGGTATATAAATCTGTTTTATGTGCACTTATGGAGTACGCCAACCACAATAGTAGAATAGCGGCTTTCCTCCCATGTCACCCGGGAGGTTGCATCCTATAGAGATAGAGGTGGCTTTTTTCTCAGGACGTATGTAATGTATTTATTATGTAGTGGAAATATGAAGTGAATGCCCTTCAAAGTTACTTGCAGTGTTCAGTCGTATATGCAAAGGCAAAGGACCCAACACATCACTGCCAAAGACCTATTGTTGCATTCATCTAAATATACCTTTTGACCACGAGCTTCGTTGACCTTTAAATGGCAAGAGAAACTGAGAAACAGGATATGGATATTCATAATAAAAAATACTGGAAAGGGTAAAGATCTAAACTTACATGTACGACAAACTACATCCTATTACTCAGAAGCACTATCTCTATATATGATAAGCCAATTTCTTGGGACGCGGAGGAGGCAATAAAAGGCCCGCTAGAAATTATTATTAGCTCTCAACGGTACACATATAATGACTTTTGGTTATCTCAGCTTAATACAATAAATAGATAAGGCTATGTACTAATTACTCACCTATATTACCCTTCCGCACAATGCTAATGATACATCAGAGACGGGGCAATTACGATAGGCTCCGGAGAAGGTGTAGAACGACCATACACAGGTAATCTAAAGCCCCGGCCCTTAGTTTGTAGTGGCTATCCCAGGTTTTCCAGGTGACTAATGCCTTGCTCAAAAAGACTTGGCCTAAAATGGAAAGACTAAGGTGAATTGGTCAGTACTAACCAACATGACAATATCAACTAACCTTGGTCGTATAGTGAGCTAAAAAATGACTAACTTGGTTAGGCACTGAGAGATTGGTGGTACATGTATAGGGAGCCAACGAATATCAGTGCAAATGGAAATGGTGGCTGCATCTATATCGCATTAAGAAGAGGCTGGAAGGGGATGAAATCGTGCATATGACGCGTATTAGTCATTGGATATATTTAAGTTGCATAATGTACCCAAAACAAACAGCCCGGTTTGGATTAGAATGAACCTTTTTAGTAGATGATGGAGGGGGAGGGAGTAAAAGTGACGGCGGAAAGGGGAGGATGGGCTGCGAATTAGTATGATTGTGCGACGTCACGTCAACCATTTACATGACGTTAACTTTTTCAGGCTCCACAGATCATAGCCATAGAGCTCTGCGGACATTAATTGTATCTAGTATTTACTGAAAGGTCTGCTTCTGGCACTCGATGTGAGGACATGGGCGGAGGCCATGTTGCTTCCAGATTTACAGTCAGTGTTTTTCTGTGTGCTCTAGCCCTTTAAGGACGCCATAATGCCTTATTGCATCATGCCTTTAGTGGTCATGATGCATGAATGCAGCCCTGGTGAGTAAATCACCAGTGCTGCATTCAAGCATCATGCCGACCCTACGGGGTTGAGACACTCCCAAAGGATCGACATGATGCACTTACTCGCCGGGGCTGCATGGGTGCATCGTGACGAGAAATGTCATCTTTTTTAGCGACATGCTGTCATTAAAGAGTTAGGCATCTGCCAATATCTCGCCGCCGCAGAAAAATGATAGAGAGCCAATAAAACTGCAGAAATAAGATTTAGTATCGGCTGCAGGGAGAGGCGGAGGACGCAGGGTGCCTGGGCCCATAACCTTGACAAATGTGTTCCTCTGCCCTTCTCCCTGTACTGATGTACAAGCACACAATCTGTCACCTGGTACTCAAACACTTGTGTCCAGATGGTTACACAGCACTGCAAGAGCCTACTCTCTCTTTAGACCTTGAAGAACAGCATTGTGCCTCCAGGATTCAGGGATGGACATTTTTCCCTGATTTCAGGACGTTTTATGTCGTGAAGACCTGTACTTGACTAAAGAGGACCTTTATTCAGGGTCCTCAATTTCAACATTTCAATTTCTGAGATTGGACACTTTTATCCCTGATTCATGTTCATGTGTCTGAGTGATGCATACATGCAGCCCGGCGAGTAACTCGCCATGCAGTATTGTATTTTTGGTGTATCGTGCTGATCCCTCCTGCAGTGTATATCACCTCCCGGTATGGTCGGTATGATGCATGAATGCAGCATGCACTGGCTACTAGTAGTTAGACATGTATGATGTCAATAATAGGGCATAGTACATTGAAGCAATATACTGCCCAGAAATGGTTAAAATTCACTTCTCTCTCCCCACCCCCACCCTCTCCATACAAACATGCACCCCAGTCAGCAGCAAACGGATCCTTCCATACACAATCTGGCCCGGCCCTAGGAGCTGACAGGCGTGCCGCCCAATTATTGCCTGAAAACATGTCCAGATTATGCCAGACTTCATCCCTGTGGTTTATTGGGGCGAAGGATGCGGTGGTCGAGGTGGGGAGTGTGGGGATGGGGTGGGAGGAGGGAAATAACTCTGGGCCTCTGTGAATAGGCTATGGTGGATGGGACCATATAAAAAGCAACGATAAAGAGGGAACATTGAGGCAAGGATTAAAGGGGAAAATAGTGGAAGATATAAGAGAATTTAACCAACCAGAATAGGAAGATAAGTTTAGAGTGTTATTAAGAGGATATTATGGTTGGTGTAAATCCAAGTAAAATGTTATTTACACTTTAATACCTAAAGCCACATCCCCGGTGGCAGGATTGGTTAATACATCATATAATATAGACGGCGTGCGCGGAGCACGGGTGGATAGAGCGGTTGGCGATCCAGGGGTCCGGCGCCACCCCCACTTTTTAGAATTTAAAATCGTTGATTGAGCGCAAATCCTCGCTATGGTGCACTTTACTGGATCGTTGCCTACTCCTCCACCCCGCCACTACTTTATAAAAGTCCAGGTTTTCCATAAGCATGAAGCCTCAAGGAGATGTAGATAAGAAAAGGATTGGGAGGTGCACTGTAGGGAGAGGGGGGACCTCAATATAAATAGACAAAGGTGCATGAGTAGAGTTTGTCACTGAGGGTTATTTCACGAGGCAAAGCCGAGTGAAATGACCCTCAGTGACAAACTCTACTCGTGCTCCTTTGTGTTAATTTCATGTCCTTATTAACAATATTTGTCAAAATTCCACTTAATTGCTCTGAAAAAGCTAATTTATAGTGGTTAAATGAACAATTTTGATGATTTGACAGGCTGTGAAATACTGGCGAGGGTTATTTCACAGGGGGTGTTAAATACGGCCTTCCTTGGTTAAGTGAATGGGAGTGCCGTATTTACCATGAAATAAAAGACTTGAACTCTAAATGGAAACCTATCGTGAAACCCCTCATTTCAAAATCCTGTATTCGCCTGGTTAGGGTATGTAGGGGGAAGAGGATAATGCAAAGTTATTAAAGAGTACAGTGGGCAAGTGGGCAGGTAGGGTATGTAGGATATATGAGTGATGGGAATGTGTGATGGGGACATAGGACCAGGATGGTCATGAGCTATCACAGGGAGGGGGTGGGGTGTATAGACCTGTGGGGTGTGGGTCGAGGTCGGGGATAGATAGGGATTGGGCAAGGAGGTAGAGGCGAATGAGGTCATGACCTCAACTTGCTATGGGATTAGGGTTCCGGTTCCGGTTCTGATCCCCCTCTCCCACTGTAACCATGACAACGACTGGCTTTAACCCCCTCCCCTACCTTTAATCCTTTAAGGGCCGCAAAGTGCTTTAATGTGCTATATCCTTTGTCGTCATATGATGCATAAATCAGACTTTTGGGAGTGTATCAAACTAATAGGGTTGACATGATGCATGAGTGCAGCACTGGGAGTTACTCACCAGTGGTGCATTCATGTATCATCACAACAAAGAGCATGACGCATTAAACCACTATCTAGCCCTTAAATGGTTATTACAATCCTTGGTCTGCTAGTTCACTATACGGTCACCACCCTCTGCTACTAGGATATTTGGCCTAGCTTGCACCTTGACAATTTTGCAGAAAAGACCTGGCGCAGTTCTTGGGTTGATGAAGTTCCATGCAAACGCAATGTTTAAAAGGGTTCTATAATGATAAGTTACAGAACATTTTCCATCTCATACTCTTAAGGGCTCAACAATCTCTGTGCCCCTATTTCTTTGAATTATAGATATGTGCAGACCTGTTCACTGAAAATGTCTGAAATAACCCCACAAAACCCACCAACCTCTTCTTATGACAACTCCCCAGTATAACAGTACATCACCAGCGGCCTCACTCCATTGTTCCTTTTACCCATGATACTGTTCTACGCTAAATCTGTGACTCAATTTTGCTCTCCCCTTTTATCTTTGCAGGTAAGAGTTTTATTTCATTCCACAAACTTCTCAGACCTCGGTCGGTAAGCATCTTTTTCTCTACGTCGAGTCTACTAAACTTAATTGAGTCAAGACTTTGTATGCTGTCTCAATACCCATAGGCCTATGCATATATATTCAACATAATTTCAATTCAAAAAGACTCGATTCTCATGTGTTGATCACAGCTGTGTAACTGGGTTCCTGTACCAGATTGGTACCAGCGAAAAATGGCGGCAGTCGCATTGATCAGCACCAGGGCCTTTACATAAGAGAAAAGGTCTCCAAACAGGACCACAGCCCCCCCCCCCACCTCCTGGACGAGCGCCCTAGGCCCTTACCCTTGTCGGGAATAATGGGCCTTAACAAAGTCTGCGATTTCTTCCCAGGCTGCTGGAGAAAATGTGCATAATGCCAGGCTATGGCTTATCAGGACAGGGCTTTGCGTGGCTGCCTTGTCAGCTGCCAGAGTTATGGGTATAGGGTGGGGTGATATGAGCCTGTGCATACAGGGTGGGTGATATAGGCCTTGTGTATGGTCAGTGGTGGAGGATGGGGTGCAGGGTAATGTAAACAGGTGGCTGATACATTGTATATAAATGGCAATACTTTGTCATGTGAGACATTAAAGCGATATTATACCGACCATCATATGATATTATCAAATGGCTATATTGCCAAAATTGTCATTCTTTATTTCAGAAACCTTTTATTAAAAATAAATTAACCAATCAGACAGTATTGCAGATAGAGTTTCAGTTTCTCATCAGATGGGAGGCCTGTAGTTTCAAAGTGACAACATTCTAGATGGTTTTAATACCAGTCTTCAGCTCATCTCATAGATTTGTTTCCAGGCAGACACGATCAGCCTCGGGTAGGCATTCGACCTACCATTATACTTGTAAACGGAAAGCTTAAGCTGATGGCAGTTTATATTCTCTATCAGAGGCAACCAATGGTAAACTACCCAAACAACCAAAGGGCACATCTTGTCTGCGCGAATGACATCAGAATGAAGTCATCAGGAGGGAATTGATTAGGTTAATTGGTAATCTAATCAATGTAATGATGAGCTTAATTCCAGCATTTACTGTCACATATTTCCTCTAGGCCAGAAATGTGAGGTGAAATCCCATTAGATTCTCCCATGATTATTGGAATAGTGAGATGTTTTGCAGTAATTAAATTAATCATACCATGCTAGCTTATGATGGTTGCGAATGTTCACGTCCCCAGGGCTCAATTTGGATTGTGAGTAATAAACGTGGGTCCCTAGTGCACAGTATTTACTATTGAAAATCATTAATACCTCTATGTCAATTCCTCGTCATGATGCGCCATTACAGCATCAGCTAGTAAATTACTGCTGTTGTATTGGTGCATCATTCTGATTCTCCCACGTATGGTTGCCACGATGCATGGGTACAACACCACCGAGTAGCTCACCGGTGCTGTTTTTTTTATGATACCGACAGAAGTGCATAGATATAGTGCATGCATTAAAACATGATGCTGCCCTTAACGGTTAGACTTGCTACCTAGTCTTGTTCTGAAAGTGAAATTCAGACACTGATAACAAGAGCAGGTAGAAAAATAGTCATGTGTATGACTTCCAGTTTTAGGAATAAAATTAATGTATACACAATGCTATTAGCATTGGAATTTTAGTTGTATTTCCAATTAATTTCATTCCTCCCTAGGTCCATTTGTGTAGTTAAATTACTTTTTTAATAAGACCCAATCGATTTATGTTTCAGAGGGTGGCATTGAATAATGATTTTGTTAACAATCAGCTGGGGTTTTCGTTATTTAAATTTTCTTTTTCCAAAGTCAAGTGCTTAGCGTGAACTCTTTCAATTCTATGGGAAACTCACTGACAAAACGAATGCGAGTATAAATAAAGGGGAATCCAACCAAATTCTGAAGCTTCCACTAATTGTGTTTAAAAACTGACTTCATTTCATTTAGAGTGTCAGCATCCGAGTTTCCCACCGGGTCCTATTTGAAAGTCACATTAAAGTTTAAAACAGTTAAACATATTGTGCAGTGTGGTATGATTTGGGCGATGGAAGAAATGTGATTCTGTTTTAGTCATCCTGGGAAGCCAACCCTTTGCTTTGCAGTTTGCCTTGTAAAACTAGAAGGTAAAATGAGGGAAGATTATTTAAATAAACACACTCATCCTGAGCTGGGCTGCGTTACTTTTCTTTTGAGTCAAACTATGATTATCAATAGAAGCAGAGATGCCATTTTCCCTCCTTTTGTTAGAATTCCTACCCTCTCCATGAGATTTGAAAAAAGTAATTAAATGATATTATTTTTGAAAGTAGAGGGAAATCGGATAACCTTACAACATTGGCCAACGGAAGAAGGCGTCTTACTTTTTGTTGACCGTGGAGTGGCATGGAATTGCCGAAAGTAACATTATCAAGACCAAAATGCTGAACAGACAGCTACTTTCATATCAGCAGCTCCCCTATCCAATCCCAACAGCCTGAGTTTCTCAAACCCTCAGGGACGAGTCAGTATAATTACTGGAGAGACCCTTTTTGTAGCATTCATGTCTGGGGAGGAACCGATCGCCTGGCTCAGTGATCTGCAAAATGAGATCTGGGTTGAAAACCATAAGAAGTGAATGCCCTGAATTGCTCTCAGAGGAAAATATGTTATTAGGACGCTTGGATGGGGGGGGGTCATTCTGGTTTCAGTAGATTTAATTGCACAAGGGATGATTCCTGGAAGCAATGCCTGTATGCTCTTTCTAGGGATTCCACTTGCTAGTCTGACTGCTACATCTAACTTTTTACGTGGTATTAGGTGGGTAGATATCACGGAAATTGATTTAATCTATATCATTGTGTGGGAAAGAGCAGATATTCAATGTCCCTGGATAGATATAGAATTGGAGAAGTCCAGGATGATATGAGGTATGATATATGTGTAATTGACATTTAGATCAATTTACGCATAAATAGTATACTGTATGATATTATGTCTGGTTGTCTACATGGAGTATTTGATTGGATATCCTCACGTATCGACTGTATCACACCGATACATCACCTGGAGCCTTGAAATACAAATGACATTCCCCCGTCTAATAGCACAGCTATTAAAACACCATTGCTATTCTGCCAGACAATGCAATTTAAATTTCCTATTAAATAACCCATCCAGAATAACGGCCAATTTATACAGATTCTCCTTTCATTTGAGCTTTTGGGGAAGGTTGTATAGCAATATCACAGAGTATCAGTATACTATGTGATAAATAGAATTGTTCGTAGTATGAAGGCTACTGATAAGAAGTCCTGACACGTGTTCGTGACACTGAATCTAATTTGAACATAGCACTCCAAGGGGGGCTTTAAACGTCGTCTGTAATTTTAATACTAAAAGGTTCTTGCATGTTAGGGTGACAAGGAGATCGAGCTAAAGTAAAAACATAGGGCACAATAGGAGAGTTCACTTTGGTACAATTGTCTACAAAAGCAGCTCTGGTTCAGGATAATAGAAGAGGTGTTTAGTGAAAATAGACTGCACTATATAGAAAGGTTACCCTTACAGAGATTAAATTACTATTGTTCTGATTTAATAACAACTACTTTTTTCAACTTTGAAAGGACAAACCCAGCCTCTTTTACCACCCCACCCAATACTGATATAACATGCAACATACTTTCTTCCCTCTAAGGTTTCTTTCCTATCTGTTACCATTCCCCTTTTCTCTACCTTTCCTCCTCCATCCACCTATCTCCTCTTCCTTCTCTCTCCCCACCATCCATCACTCTCCCTCCACCCCCCCTTCACCCCTATTCCTACCTCTCTGTCCCCTCCCCTATCCATGCATCTATCCCGTCCTGTCCCTCCCTTACTTCTTCCCTTACCCTCAGTCTCAGACACCCCTTAGTTTAACCCACTTTGTTATCAACTCATTTAGATTCTGTCTGTGGCAGTGTCCAGTAATGCTATAACTGTAGTCCCCGAGCTGTGGTCATTGCCACATGCTGAGACCGTGCAGTCTGTTCTGGCACTGGCAGCTACGTATACTGGCAGGCAGTTACCTCCCCAACCCCTACTCCTGCCCCTCCCACCCCCTACATACTCACACCACTGGCTCCACCATCCAAAGGAGTGATCATTTTTGATAGAGGGAGGGAGGGTGGATTTGGGTAAAAAATGTCGACTTCATGACCAGGTGGAAAATATCTCAACCCCTCGGGGTGGGAGTGGGGACAAAAAGGTTCATCTGCTTTAAGCAAAAAAGCCAGCGTGTTACAATATAATGCAGGATGTACAAAAAGGTGCAAGCGCGAATGATTTCCAACCCCACAAACTACCCCCCCCCCCCAATACACAATCATGTGGATCAAAAATGATCACTCCCCAACTACCTTCAAAGCCAGCCAGCCTCGTTTTTCACAGCACTTTTCTGAGCATGCGCAGTGCACACAACAGGCTGTATACACATGTGGCCTGGGTTTTTGCTCCCCATTTGTTCTACAGAATGGGGCCTCTGTGGCCGACAGTGGCACTGCCTGGTGAGAGAAAGGGCACCATGGTATAATAGGGAGACCACCAACTCCTGGGCATGGTCCCTATTCATCACAAGTCCCAGTTAGAACACAATATGGAGTTGTTATTCTGACTTCACAGGATATTATATTTACACATAATAGAAATAGTGTACATATATGGGGAGCAGAAAGAAAATCGTGAATTAAAAAATGATGCAATTATCAAGCCTTGTCCTTGATATAACATGCACTGTAGTAAAAAGAAAATCTTAAATTCAAGGGTACATGAAGAGATTTGATTCATGTACGTGAATATAGATATAATTGTATTGCTTGCTCAAACCAATGATAAAGAGGTTCATATACACTGTATGCTCCAGCTAAAGACTTACAGAGAGATCCTTATACACTGTATGCTCCAACAAAAGATATACTGAGAGGTCCTTATACACTTTGCCTTAACCAAAGACTTGCAGAGAGGTCCTTATATACTGTTTACATGCTCCAACCATCATGAGCATAACTCAGACCCACAACCCTTGCCCCATACATCTCTCATCCTATTTGCATTGGTCATAAAATTGATGTTTTGGAAAGAAGAGACAAATTGATTTCGGGGAATGCGGACAGACCTATCACCAAATGAGAAAGAAAGAGTGAGGGCCCATCGTGGCCTATGGCTAGCATGCCTCATAAAAGAAGATTGAAAGTCCAATATGCGGATGTGGACATGGGAACGCTTACCCGCATGGATTTACGAAGCCCGCCCCTCTCCGCAACTCACATTCTCATAAACCTTTCAGTGTAAAGTGGACTTCGCTGTCCAGCTGAAATGCCTTCTGGAAATGGCCACCCAAATTTAAGCACCAAATATAAGTTATGATTTATTGTACAATGCAATTGCAATGTGTAAATTCATGTATGACATATTGGGTGATATTTTTGTATAATTCTTGGAAACATTGACTCACAGTTATACAGCCCAGACACTTATTTGTTGAATATTTAGCAGAAAATAAACAAAACATATGAAAAGGGATAAATACACTTTGTGATTCAATAAAGGGGAGTGGTTTATGAACAAGGAACAAGGACCTGCAAATTGATTGGACAGGTCTAGAGACTCATAAAGCGGTCACTAGCCGTTTATCTGGACGCCGGATATCCTTGTGATACATATTAAAATGAAAATATTGAGGAAAGGTTTGAAACATGAAGGAGGCATGCATTGGGAGAAGATTAATATGCGGGATGAGCAAAGGACTGATGGGCATTATGCGGAAATATAAATTGATAGCATGTTAGACATTGACAGATAATAATTTGGTTATAAAGTATAAAAGTAGAAACTGTATTAGCTTTCAAGAGCTTAGGAAGGTAAATAAAGAACCAAGCACCATGGTTATAATCCCTGGGTTATAAACACATACCCCCAAATCACTAGTGGGTTATCCTTTACATAAATCTGTCTCCACAATACATAGGAAATGCTAGCAGATCCAAGCACTTCCCATGGTACAGACACTGGAGGTTCAGCTTGGAGAGTGAAGCTAATTCTCGCTGGTTCCCATACGACAGAGATGGTCGTAAATGGATCAGGATCGGTACCAGCGAAGCGTAACTCATCCAGAGGCCAACAGAGGGCCCCACTAGTGGCAGTAAAGTGAGTGGGGGCACATCCCTTATAGCGCCAGCCTTTAGCCATTTAAAGACCACATAATGCTTTTAATAAGGTTCTAGCCCTTTTTTTTGCCCTGGTGAATCTACTTGCCAGGGCTGCATTCATGCATCCTGTCGACCCTGCACAAGTGTATCAGCCCCATAAAGTCGGCATGATGCATGAAAGCAGGTATGGTAAGATACTCGCTAGAGCTGCATTAAAGCATCATGACGACCAAGGGATAATGCAGTCTGCAGCCCTTAAAGGGTTAGAGGTAGATAGCCACGGTTAGGTGGAGGAATGGGGTAGAGGGACTCGTGAAACTTCTGCTATAAACGCCTCATAGGGATTTACATCATGTCCACAATCAGCATTCCACCCTACAGTTTTACATTGCTAGCATGAGCATGTTAGGCTTGGCTGGTATGACTGATTAATGCCATGTTTTTTTTTTGTGTTGTGGAAATTGTGTACATTTATGGCATGTTCTGGTGACATCCAGAGATTTTTTGTATGATAGGTTAGGTGAGATAAGAATAGAAGAATGTTGAGAGATATTTGATGACTTGCTGATGTGGTGCTTGTGCATACATGGCATGGTTTACCTTTAGTAAGTTTAGTTATGTGATCTATGGCCATGCTAAGGCCCAAAAAAAAGAAGGTTTGTTTCAGGTCACCCGACCGACCCTATCCAAACAGGGCCGACCCTACGTTTTTTTATGCAATTTTGAGGAAATGTTTATATTTTTACACTTTTGGGGGGTAAATTTTAGGTTTACAAAAATTTTGAAAAAATCTCCCCCATTTTTACACTTTTTGGGGTCAATTTTAGAGAGGAAGTAAAAAAAAATCCGACCTACCGACCCTAGAGTTTCTTCCCAAGTTGCCTGAAACAAAACTTTTTTTAATTCGGCCTAACTGGAGAAGGGAGATAGAAAGCAGTTGGTGCGTGGGGGGAGAGTAGCTCCTGTAAATGGTTGTACTGTCCTTCGTTGGATTGGCGGTTCTGTAGTGATAGGGTTCCAGGTTCAGATTTGAATAATCTGATGGTCACAAGACCTTGAGGCAGTGATAGCAGCCCCGAGTGTGAAATGGTGAAATCAGCCCCAAGTGTTATGTGGTGGTAGCAGCCCCGAGTGTGAAATAATGGTGATAACAGCCTCGATTGTGAAATAATGGTGATAGCAGCCCCAAATGTGAAATAATGGTGGTAGCAGCCCTGAGTGTGAAGTGGTGATAGCAGCCCCGAGTGTGAAGTGGTGATAGCAGCCCCAAGTGTGAAATGGTGATAGCAGCCCCGAGTGTGAAATGGTGATATCAACCCTGAGTGTGAAATGGTGATATCAGCCCTGAGTGTGAAATAATGATAGCAGCCCCCAGTGTGAAATGGTGATATCAGCCCTGAGTGTGAAATGGTGATATCAGCCCCGAGTGTGAAGTGGTGATAGCAGCCCTGAGTGTGAAATGGTGATATCAGCCCTGAGTGTGAAATGGTGATATCAGCCCTGAGTGTGAAATGGTGATAGCAGCCCCGAGTGTGAAATGGGGAAACCAGCCCTGAGTAAAGTGGTGATATTAGCCTGAAGTCTGATATGAGCCCTTAGTATGAAGTGGTGATAGCAGCCCAACCGGTGAAGAGATAGTATCAGCCCCGAGAGTGAAGAGATGGTGTCAGCCCCGAGGGTGAAGAGATGATACCAGCCCCGAGGGTGAAATGGAGAAATCACCCCAAGTGCTATGTGGTGATATCAGCCCCTAGTGTGAAGTGGTGATATCAGCCCCGAGTGTGAAGTGGTGATAGCAGCCCCGAGTGTGAAATGGTGATAGCAGCCCCGAGTGTGAAGTGGTGATATCAGCCCCGAGTGTGAAGTGGTGATAGCAGCCCTGAGTGTGAAGTGGTGATAATCAGCCCCGAGTGTGAAGTGGTGATATCACCCCAGTGTTGATGATGAACCCACAGTGTGAATTGTGAATATGAGCCCAACAGTGTTGGCAGGGAATACTGCGATTGGTATATAGGTGATATCAGCCCAAAGTGGTGATATTTACAAGCCTAAAGTGGCAATATCAGGCCTGGGTGTGAAGAGTTAGATAAAGTGAAATATGGTAGGTGATAAGGGACTATTGATAAGTGGCAGTGAAGACTTGTCTGTGATTGGTGGATGGGCTGAGTGCAGCAATCACCTTTGGGAGGTCACGGGGTCAATTAGCCTCATCACGTGATCTGTACCACGTGGGTAGGGGGGGGGGGGGCAAGCTGTGGGACTGTGTGAGATGTGAAATGTACCGAAAATATAATCATATGAGTATAATTATATTATTTTTCTTTGGGGCTGTTCTTTTAGATTTCTAGTGCAGTGTATTTAGGGCACTCCAAATAATATACTTGTTTCCCATCAGCGCGCGCATCACCAAACTAGCCTTTCTTAGATTTTTGTTGCTAATTTTCAGGGGAAAAATGACAACATTAGACAAATATAAGCATATTTAGTATCAAAATAAAGCGTTCAGTGCATCGAATGTAATGGGGTGGAGGAAACATGCATGTTTATAACTTTTATTATTAAGCGCCCTCGTCATATTTTTCACGGCTTGAAAAATATGAAAAACAAGTATTGTTATTTGGAGTGGCCTTAGGCTTAGGATTTAGCCTAGCTTGTGTAAAGATAATTTTGTATAGCTCACTATTCTAAGTGCATAAACTGTCCTTGGTAGGAATTATTTACAACATTCTCTTTATGGCTTGAGGCCAGTCAGTTCTGGGGGAAATCCCAGGTAATATTGATGCGGGGATTATGTCCTATTGGCAGTGTATCTATAGAAGTCTCCATTCCCTAGATTAATGAATTCTATGACAATTGGCACCGCATAATATAGTCTACTCTAAGTGGGCATCATTGCCCACCGCTGCAGCAGTATGACTAGGCATGGAGATGATTGGTTTGGCTCGTGACAGAAGGGAGGATGGCATGCTGAGGGGTACTTTAGAATGCTCTGCAGATGAATCTCTTCATAATCCTCACTAAAAATAGTCATATTAAAAAGAAAAGATATGAATATCAAAAAGAAAACCCACCCTGCTCATTAATGGAGCTCATGGAGAGGAGAGCTGCTCAAAAAAGTAGTTTAATTATTTTTCTTACTTTTGGTTATTTCTATCCTTAATGGAAGATTGCATACAGGGATTGAAGGATTTCAGCCCCTTATTGGTTTCTTAAGTAATGGGTCAATCCCAAGCCAGTTTCCAGCGGTTTAAAATAAGTCCATCGTAGGCGGTAAAAGTATCGTAAAAGATACTGAAATTATTTTGAGTTTGTCTGGGGATCAATGTGTCGTCATTAAGAATTGCTCTAGCAGACAGAGGGGGAAATGGGCCTCAATATATCAGAAATGTAAATTGGAAGGTCCTTGTAAATAGGGATTTCAAAGGCCTTCCTTCTTTAAACACACATTCAAAATGGGTATTTTTAGCTAATTTAGTACATTGTCAGGGTTTCTGTCTATACTCAACTTGTGTGCCTAGTTACCACTGAACACCATCCCAAGTGATTTACCTTTTAATGGCACTATAGTGATTTAATGCACTTGGCTAGTTTGTGGTCATGATGCATGAATGGTTGATACATTCCCACAGAGTCGTTATGATGCATGAATGCATCCCTGACGATTAGACTTGTCAGGCCTGCATTAATGCATCATGACTACAAAGGGCACAACATTTTAATGGACCATGCATCCTTTAACAAGCATACTTAGATTAATGTTGCACTACCATGAATGGTCACCTATGACTTATTAACCAAATGAGAATGGCGTCACAAAGGGATAGTTTATTGCAAATATCTGCCCTCATCTACCCATGAATACTAAAGAGATACAATTGTCCGATTGTATCTCTGCTGCCTGTTGCCGATAGATACATGAACGGCGGCATGGTATTCCCAATGGTTCATATTTGTTATAGCCATCATGATGCACCGGCAAGCACTACATTGGTGCATCGTGCTGACCCTGCAGGAGTGCATCAATCCCATAGGGTTGCCATGATACATGAATGCAACACAGTTAGGCTCCAAAGCTGTATGAATAGATCGTACATCACTAAAGGGTTAGTTTGACGCCCACAGGTCCCTATTTTCAGCACCAAATCGTGCATTATTCAGCCTGATTATCAGGGCAGCAAAATATGATTTCACAGATCGGAAAAGCTTGCTTAAAGGTAGAACGTCATTAAAAAGAATAGTGGAATAAAGTATTAAAGTATTAAATAGGCGGAATAAAGTATTATTACTTCTCATTGGGCTTTGGTACCCATGTTCCATTAGTATAGTAAACCTGAGTATATTGGATATTGTGCAACATGCATATACATCCATATACATTATTAATCGTTGTGCCTGAAATGAGGCACTATTAATAGCGCAACCATTGAGCTGTTTGTCCAGATATACCGGGGTAGGCTAAATGCCTCGCACAAACCATACACTGCAAATAGTTAGTGTAGGTGCACAGTAAAATCGACTGTAGATCTACAGTAGAACCTACTGTATAATGGATTTACAGTAGAAGCTACTGTAGATTTACAGTAGATTCTACTGTTTACCCACAATAAACTGTACACCTACAGTAGAGTCTACTGTCCACTTACAAAATTGGCAACCGACTTTTTACAGTGTATGACACTGGTCGCAGCTCCCATAAGCTGTCTGTAGTAACATTCTGATCGTTTTAGTGAACTTGGAGTTTTCAAATCTTCACGTGACTGTGAGGAGATAGTTATGAACAGCAACCCTTTAAGGGCCACATACTGTTTTAATGTAGTATGCCGTTTGTCTTTTCATTCCATGTGGAGAAACAAAGTTACTATGCTTAAGTACTGAAATGGCCGTTCTCCACACCCCCGTGGAGAAATTGGTTATCATTCTCCACGGGCTGTTTCTCCATGATGACATCAACAAAATAGCTATGAAACTCGCCTCCGCCTCGTGTGATACAATCCATGCACCACTCATGGAGAAACCTGTCGTTCAGACAGATTATCCTGGACCTCTGTCTATATGATGACTGGATGCAGTCCTGGTGAGCAATGCACTGGTGCTGCCTTATAGTATACCATGCCTGCATGTTAAAAACATCCTAAAAAGTCGGCATGATACAAGAATGCATCAAAGTAGCTACATTAAAGCACTATACGACCCTTAAAGGGTTAATAGTGTGTAAGCGCCATCCTCGCCCTCACCCATCTTGTGCTCATATTATGACCTCTTCCATGGGACTGATTAGGAGAGGTGCCAAAGCTTGACATTTTGCAGGGCATTGGCCTCAATCACAAATGCTGACCGCTGCAATGAGGGCGCAGGAAGTGTGCTAGACTGCCACATTCATAAAGCATAGAAAGCAGAACTAGTTCTTCATATAGGATACCTTTGGAAGTCTACTAGCTGCATCATAAGGTGGTTTATTTTCTATGTTAACCCTTTAATGGCAGCATAATGTGCTTTAATGTTCTTTATGGTGTGGCGCTTGAATACAGCGCTGGCGAGTAAAGATTCTGTTGTATATCAGGGGGTTTTACTTGTTATTTGCTCTGTGACGTTCTTGCTCGGAGGCATTTTTCTATTGCATCTATTGCACTTCGTAGGAATTCCTACTTTTTCCCAGGAATTTGCATTTCAAAATATATTAATTTCCAATAGAAAATAGACGAAAGTCAACAAATAAACAGAACTACTTTTTCAGAAACAGCCAAGGCCATTGCTAGATATTCTGAATTCAGAAAGCACGTTCTAGTGTTCAGTGTGCCAGTTGTCGATTTGCTTTGTAAGAAAATAGGATTGCTCCTAATATGGTTATTGCTGACCAGACAACCTATTTGCTAACACTGTGTCCTTCCGCATGACAAAATCCATACGCGGGCCTGGACTACTTTACCAGAAAACGTCGATTTCTCCCCTCGGTAGATCCCGTGGCCAAGGAACGCTAGGGCCTCTGTTGCGACGCCATCTAGCAGGGAAAGTGGGAACTATTCCAGCAGACGATAATTATCTTATTTGTGGCGGCAAGGAGCGATCGAAGCCACCGCCTTCCCCAATATAGGAACAGATAAAATAGACCAGATGTGAATTGTAGAGGTGATGGAACAGCCTGACTCTTGAGATTGTGGGAGATGGCTAGAACTTTGTGGTAAAATTGCCAAGGTGGAAATCCCATGGAAACAACTATTAAGGTTGATTGTTAGAATTTAGTCTAAATGGCTGAATATCAATTTATAGTGGAATTTAACTTCTGGGAAACTCAGGGTTGCTGTGACTGTTTACCTCGGGGTTTCTGTGGTCAATTGTATGATCACCATTCCATGCAGCGCTGCATATGGGACATCATGGTAAAAATATACCATATGAAGAACGTTGGAAAGGAGGATTACAGGTATCACTATCGGCATGCGCCAAAATAAATAAATGAATAATTATTATTTTTTTTTTTTTGGTTTAGTTAGCACAAAACGCACTGTATTACTACAGAAAAATACATGTATTCCAGTAAGTCAAAATCCCTTTAGAAATGGATAAACATTTGTGACTTTCAAAGGTTTTGCTGAGTCATTTGTATTGCTTTGTAGTGTCGCCAGACAAGACTCTGTTCAGCATCATAGTGACTGGTCACTAAATCAAGGCCGAGTAGAACAATGACAAAGCCCCTACTCATCCATGGATGCTGAGGCGTGAGAAGCGGCCATATTCGTTTTCCGCTGGGTCCCCAAGGGTGTTCATATCTCACCCTGCTTTCATGCCGGTAACCCCCAAGAGCCTGACTGGTACCCAACCTGCCTAAGAACAGCATGACTGATGGCGTGGGTAACCAGCGACCCACTCGCATTGCATTCTGGGAGGCTGGCATTGTCCTGTCGGTCCATCCCAACAGGGTTCTTATCATGGGTGGGGACGGTAGCAAGGTCAAAGGTCACTGACAACCCCTGACAGCATGGCTATAGGGGGAGTGAAAGCTAACCCGTTGCATCGAAAAAATCTTGTTACAAATACATGAACCCTAAATATACTAAATAAATAATTGAAATGGAGGTGCTGTAAACAAACTGCAAACCGTAATATAATGTATCATTATAAGTACCAACCTCTTCTGTGATTCAATGGAAACAAATATAATTGTTTGTACTTTTATATTTTTTGAGATTACAGAATAAACTCATGTCAAATTGAAATTGAAATTGACCCTCAAATCAGGACAGGAAACCAGGCCCAGTAAGCTTTAAGTATGAGCAGTTGGGCACTCGGGAAAACTGGAATAATTCTTCATCTAAGTTTATCTCACCATATGGTACAGCAGGATATTATGCCGTACACACAATGATATGAAGGGGTTCCCAGTAGATATCTTTCTTTGCTGAGAAATGATATTTTCCCCAAACCCCAATGGCGTGAAATCACTTCTTGTCCTGATTCAAGGGTATTTGTAACTGGCATATTTTGATGCAACGGGTTAGATTTCACGCCTTATAGGAGTGTAATAACTGTGCAGCCTATGCTTTATTCCGGTTTAGGATTTAGCAGGAGATCTATGCCAAGAAGTTAAATCCAGGCACTACATAATTGAGTTTGTAAAAGGGTGCAATAACAAAAGGATAGATAGCTAGGGGGAATTCAATGAGATTAATAATTGACGGTGAAGAGAAGATATCTGAAATAATGAAGTATTTGACAATTTGTGAAAAGGGATGAGCAAATATCAGCAGTACTTGAATGTCTACTGCCAGAAAGCAATAAGCAAAGTGCAACTTTAGAATACAATGTTCAAAAGGCAGTTGTAGATTTAGTGAAAGTTAATCGATAATGCCAATTGACTAAATGTAATAATTATTGGAATAGACAATTGGCAAAAAAGTTACATATGATTTAGTTCAAATACCGTAGATTCCAGGTTGCATAACAGCCGCATCCCCAAGGTGAATCAAAATTGAAAGTAGTGACAATACAAATTACATTTTGCAAAATTGTTTAAAGTGGGGTATAGAATTTATGTCCGCTGGGGAAATAAATCTTGAACTCAATGGAAACATATATGGTTAACATGGATACAAACAGTCATTTCCGCTTCCGGTTCTGCTCTCGCCTCTTAGTTTGTTCCTTTCAAGCTATTGTATGTGGGTGTTTAGTTACTGCCTAAGTCTCACGAGAGATTCCGAGCTGAGAACTAACATGGCCGCCCATACGGAGAAACCGATATGTCGCTATACTACTGGTCAACAAGGTGACATCTACTGGCCTATGTACCAACCATATTGGGTAGTACTTTGGTGTTTAGCCGTGGGCCCCTGTGTCTATTCATAAATACAGCTCACAGTCGCCCTCTGTAGGCAATTTGATAATATACTGGGGTGGGAATAATTCAGACTGTATGGTTTTGGTTGCTTTTGTACAGAACTGCATATTTCTTGGCCATAATAAATTGTTACCAGTATATATTCAAGGAAATATATAGGGAATTACCATAGGGAAACTCGAAAATAGTGTCTGCATGAACTTAGCTTCAATTCCAAAGCAGTTTCCTGCATGATTTTAAAACTTATGTATGAATACTAATGTGCAATATGCGTGGTTTTCTATTGTTTTTCAGCAAGACCAGGATCATGCGCATGTCTGGATCCTCGCGAACATGCGCCAGGCTGGTTAGTTAAGCGGTGTACCTTTTTTCAGCTGTCGATATGCTAACACTACAACTGCACTAACTTTGTTACCTGAACTTACTATGGGGTTCTTTGCAACTTACACTTGAATTATAGATGTGAAATCCTGCAAATGTTTTTAAAATTTGTTTTATTATGATAAACATGTATAATATATATAATATGTTAGGATGCATGCGATTCAAACGCCGTAAAAATCTATTTCAGTTTTCTAATGCTTATGTAATATCCAAGACATGCGCTTCCTCTGGAGGATTCTAGATATTGCTTTAAAATATTGAGTACTTCGGTGTGGGAACCATAATTCTGGAGGTCTGGAACGTTCTGCTTCTTTGTGAAGAATATTACTGCGGTATTAAAATGGGATTGCATGAGGAGCAAATGGTATATCATTGGTGGCAGTTTATTGTGGCAGGTGGAATGATAATAATAATAATGGGCATATGAACATCATGTTTTGCTATATTTAAATCTGATAAAGAATGATACCCACATAAGCCTACCTATGTGTATGTTATTCTTGGTTTATAACCTCTACCCTATACACTTGCAATTTCCATCGATGTGTCCCCTACAAGAAAAACTGCACCTGTTTTTTTTCTCAATGAATTACAATATTGTTTAAGCACAAAACTGCAGTTAAGGCACACAAGTGTGTGATATCACTTCTTTCTATCCAAACAAACAAAAGTACAATGTGATGCACATATTGTGACACACTCACTAAATGTTACAAAATACATATATTCCCCAAAACAGTCTATAAAGATCTTTATCACTATATTTTGATTTTGCCATGTACTTATTTGTATTCCCTTCACTAATCAAATTCTTATTGTTCCTATTTTACAGTGCTATGTGGCCATGTTGCGCAGTCGCATAGTCGTCTTGGCGCTGTTGCTCGTTGGCTCGGCGGTCTCGTTCATCGTATACCAACTGAGTAACTCAGAAATCCGTACAAAGATTCTACCCTCACACCCAATCAACAGGAAGGTAAGTGCTCTCACGTTATATTAACATAATTATTGTTGCATGTGGTAATATTAGGGCAGTGTATGGAACTATATGTCTTTTCTTTAAGATCCTAGTTTGTAAGGTTTAAATTGTGCTATGGCCCGAAGAATGTGTGTTCCTGGTTCAGGTCCAACCTAGAGAAATGTCCCCTACCCCGACTCTTCTACATTCAGCAACGTCTTTGTATTGCACAGGCTGCAACACTACCTACAACTAATGCCTTGAGACGCAAATCGGCATCAGTTCTTTTAAAGTTACCCCCTAGCTCCCTCCTCGACCTGAACCTGAAACAGACCTATTTCTTTCTGTGTGTTAACCACGGCTTCCTTGATTGATTGATTGAATGATTGATTGCTTTTATTTACACTAAGAATGATTAGCCATTAGCTTGCCAATGAGTTATATCACTTCCATCAATTTAGTGCTTTGTTAAGTGTATTCATACCAAATCGCCAAAAATACTGAGAGTTTCTCCGATTCCTATTTCAATCCATTATTAGCCTACGGCACCCCTGATGGATGGATTTCAGAGCCCACAAAGCTCACCCGAACCCTGTTTAACTAACCGTGGATTATTCACATTCCAGTGGCTAGATAAAAGTTAAATTGCTTTGTCAAAGTAGCATTTTCATTAGGCCTATTTGTATGTGAAATTTGGAGCAAAATCTTATGAGAAGTATTGGCTACAGAGGATGGCTCTGTGGGTTGTACACTCCAGTTTGTAGGGGGCGCCTTAAAGATAAGTTAGGAGCTAATTTGGGGTAGGTTTTAATTTTTCATTTTTTCAACGTAGTTGTGCTCATAATGTCCATATAAATATCATTCTGATGTGTGTAAAGGCATAAGATATAGAGAAACCCAGGTCAGGAGACCACTTTAGGTAATAGAGTCGGGTCGCATGACCCATTCTGACCATAATTTGCTCTACTTTTTATGGATTTATATGTGTCTGAATGATTTAAAAAGCTATACACATATTTATATGGACAATATGAACACAAATATGCTGAAAATATGAAAAATAAATATTGACCCCAAATTAGCTCCTAACCCATCTTGAAGGGATATGAAGGAACAATGACACACACCTTTTGTTTAGCCCATTAATTATGCAAAATAGTTATATTTAGTCTTTTGTAGGACCAGACCTTTTACTTGCCAAGTGACTTCTAACTTATAAATAGTAGATTACCAAAAGTAGACCCTTTTAATAGTATTACTTTTTCGCTCTTAGTTTATACTAAGTGTGCTGAGAGTGAAAGACACCTCAATAATGTACTGTGGTTTATATCTAGGCACTAGAAGTATTTTTTGCCTATGGATATATCATAAAAGCAGTTACTATCAGATTGATTCACAGGCTCAATGTGTGTGTGTGTTTTATTTCATTTAAAGTTGATTTCTCCAATATTCTGTTGCACACTTATGTTTATACCCTCCCACCTTCAGGCCTCATTCTATAATCCATAACCATAGTAAATGTGTTTGACTGGGCATCCTGTGGTTTCTACGCGAGTCGATATTTTGACCAAAAACGTGGCGCATTGAACCAGGCCAATCAATCAAATGATCAATCAATTCTCACGATCCAATCTCCATGACCAACGAGATGCTTCGCGCTAACACCCTGTAACCATGATGTATGGTATCTATTATCTGCAGGACTGCATCTGTAAAGCCTATTCAATCCCCCCCCCCCCCCACATTATGTTATCTTTTACAATGGTATTCTAAGAACTTGCATATGAATAGCACTGATCAATAAATGATACACATAGAGCACAAACATTATAGCGATTAACGAAATAGTTTTCTGGGAATCGATCTATGATATAGTGGAGCAGATAGTTCAGTGGAGATTTAAAATTGACCAGACAAGATATCTAACACCACTGGATCTTTCATGTGAAAAGCAGAAGAAGACACATAATATAGCTAGATAAGCTCTGGGTTGGGGTGAGCCGTATGGCAGCTAGCTCCCGCGTAGCTATTGACCGGACAACCCTGTTGTCTACAACACTATTACACAGTTAACCCTTTAAGGTCTGCATAGTGCTTAGATTATTATGTCCTTGGTCTGCATGATTAGTGAACATATGCATCAGCCTATGTGGTTGATAAACTTCTAAACCCTTGGCATGAATGCGTCTACTCGGCTGCAAGGGCTGCATTCAATTCAGTGGTGACACTTGTCCTGCCATTTTGCTGAAATCTCTGTATCAATTAATTCTTCTTATTTTTTTTACAAAAAATGGACCAGAATCTTAACATTTTTCCACATTTTGTTGAAGGCTGAGTTACGTTTCTGATTCATGAATCTTGATGGAGGCAGATGACATAATGCCTTAAAGCACTATGCGGCATTGAACCCTTTACAAATGGCATAATGCATCAAAATTGATGCATTATGCCATTTGTAAAGGATTCACATTATGCCCTTGATCGTCATGAATGCAGCCGTGGCGAGTAACTCGCCAGTGCTACATTCAAGCATTTATGCCGGGGTTTAGGGTTTGGGGTGGGTTGAGACACTCCTGAAAGGACGGTATGATGCACCAATACAACACTGGCGAGTGTGCATCATGCCGATCAGATTCAATATCATCTTTTAGGGACATGCCGTCTTTAAAGGGTTAAAGCACTATGCGTCCCTTAAAGAGTTAGACACGTGCTTGGTGGTGTTAGACCAGATGAAGCTGTCAGTGTTACTGCGTCTTACTCCGCTAAAGCTTCTTCAGGCTGCCAGAACACCATATGTCAATTACCTTATATCACACATGTCAATTTAACCAACATTAGTCAACATCTCCAGGGAGGGGTTGGACACGAAACCCTCCCCTCCTATTACAAGTACTAGACTTAGCGTGATAGGAACAGCGACGTGGTTATTTAGCGGTGATGACCTGACTAAATAATGTAGCAGAAATAATGTTTCTGAATACTGTTAGTCTCATTGTTAAGCCATGTGCTGCACACTATTTTATTTGTTGAACTGTTCTGTTGGGTCTGATTTACTTTTGATTTCAGGAAGTAGTCATGTTGTAACAACAACAGCCAAATGGGCACAAAATTGGGATCAACGTTAAATCTACGTTGAATCAACATTCAATTAACATTGACAACCAGTTATCAATGTCGATTCAGTGTTCTGAGCCAACTGGGAGGGGGGGGGGGGTCACTGGAAAAGTGGTGAACATATGTATGATCCACCGCCACCTCCCCTAAAATTAATGTTGTATATAATAGCTTACCAGTATGCTACTTGTATGTGATTAGCGTAAGCTTGTTCTATGCTGCTTTCAAATCGACTGATTTGTAAATATGACGTGTTTTTGTTAAGATTGAACATAGAACTTGTGTTGCTGTTTTCCTTTTGATCATTAGCTTTCTTCGAGGGGTGAACATGGACACAATAATTGGTTTGACAATGGACAAATCGTTGAGAATGAGGTACAGTTATGGAATTAGACATTGAATAACTGCTTACTTTTAATATGTATACCTGGCTGAGGATATGACTGTAGTTTGCCTCATTCTATCGTTCTGAACCATTGCAAAAGTGTATATATTGCATGATTTAGCCAATAAGGCATTAAAAAGACGAGTACTTCGCTTTATGTGACCATATTATAAAATATGAATAACTCAAAATCTACACTATCTGCATTCAACTTTATAATCATCCATAATGTACGTGCTGTTATTAACGACAGAATAGAATTCATAAGAAATGTTATACTTAGACAAAAGTACAAATTTTTCCACATGAATATTGATACAGATCACGCACATTATTATTAAATAATTGGTTTTAATTTCTAATGCCAAGAAGAATATCCACAAGGATGAAAAATGATAGTGACACTAACCATATATGATTTTGTCCGCAATAATTGTAGAACGATGTGCTGTCGAACGAGGACAAGAGTCCGGTTGAAGACGAGGACACGACAGCAAACCCGGCACTCGACATCAACCTTGAAAATCTTGGGAACAGTAAGACTGCCCAGGTTCTACGCCTACAAGCCATCCAGAATCGTAAAGAGGCCGCATATCTCGTAGCTGCACGCAAACGCCTTGATGGCGAAATGTTCCAGGCATGGCACTTTCTTATTCAATATGAGTTGTCATTTTGGATGTTTTTTTTCGGAGATTAATACAGCTAACAAAGTGATAAGTTTTCCTATTTGTTGTCTGATGCATCTGATTACTCTTTTATTTAATTAATTATTGTAGTATAAAACAATAAAATATATTACCCTATGCCTGTCTCTGCAGGATACTTTGTCAAATATCATTTAGTATATTAAGCATTAACCCAGCAGTAACTATTGTCTGTATTCTGATATAAATCTAGAATATCTTCAAAGATGTTTTACAACAAGTCTTTACTAATTTTGTGCTGTTTGGTATTATTGTAGTTTAAAGTTGAAAAGAGTCGGCAGGCTGGCCTGCGGAAAAAGATAGAAGACGACTTAGAAAACTTGAAACTTAAAGAGCGATTATTTGAGGAAGAGAAAAAACAGTGAGTACATATTTGTATTCTCTTTATCTGACTTTCCAGTATGTTCAGTTTTCCTGCCATTCAGAACTTTTCCAGCTCCGTCCTATTCGTCATATATATTATACTAACATTAGAAACAGTATTGATAGTTGCATCCAGGTTTTTTTTGGGGGGTGGGCTCTTTTATTTTGTATTTCTCCATAAATCTTCAGTGAAAACTCAAGGCATATATTTCAATAAAGCATATTGAAACAACTTATTGTTGTCACCTGATCGAACAGTGATTCAATTATATGGAAATGTTATATCTGGATGCGTCTATACAATCATAGTAGCATTTGTATTAATATTGCACAATCGATGAATCATGCTCTATATTAAGTAATGCATAAAAATGTTTTGTAGTCGTAGCGAGTAAACAGTGTCATGCTAGTTGTCTTTTGAGATCCAAAAACTGAAACAACGAGTGATATTTAATTTCCCCTTTCGCTTGAACAAAATATCGTAATAAGATATCTTTTCCTATGTCGTAAACTATTTTGATAGTACATTAGAAAGAAAAAAATACACGATAGTTTCATCCATTTAATAGTTTTTGAAATGTCAAAAGTAATTTATTGCACTTTATATCAAACGTTCATACAGTGTCTACAATTTCCCAAACTTAGAGAAAGACAAACATAACAAGTGTATGTGCTCTTAAAACCTTAAGGGCCGCATAGTGCATGAATACATTATGCTTTTTGGTGTCATGATGCATGAATGTAAGTCTACTCAACAGTGCTGCCTTCATGCATCATGCCGACCCTCGGGGAGTGTATCAATCCCTGGGGGTCAGCATGATGCGTCAATGTAGCACTGGTGAGTAACTCGCCAGGGTTGCATTCAAGCACGACCATCAAGGATTTCAAGCACTATGCGGCCCATAAAGTTTAATGCGTTTGTGGCATGTAACGTTCCGACAGCATGTCAGTATTTTAAGTTTCCTGACAGTTATTTTAAGTTGTTCACTAGCCCTGTTCAATTATGTGTTCTCATTGGTGCGCTACCATTACCAATGACCTTGCATGTGTTGTAGGTTTGCTCTAGAAAGAATATACAATCGATGTCGAAACAAATCTCGTGTAAAACGGTAAGATTAATGAAAAGGTGTAGTAGTGCTGCCTCGGTTATAGTCATGGTGTGTCGTATCTTAAGCTGTCTGCACAAGTGTGCTACATTTAATGCTTGATGGTTGTTAATGTTTTGCATATTCTAAGTGGTTTCATAAAATGGTGAGTCAAGCCTGCATGGTGGTAATGCATGTATTTAATGGCCCCCTCCCCTATGCCTGTATATTACATTTGCTTCATTGACAAACTAGTTAAGTACTAAGCTATATTTATATACTCATTATTTAATTTCATGGCATCCCACAATTTATGTCCTTTAATAGCCCTATTTAAGAACCTATGATGTATCCAAAAGGACATGGTAAATTAAAATAACAGAAGTTTGAGCCCATCGTAAGACGTTCAAACAGGTATCCCATTATGTTCCCCACTACCGTACTGTTGCCATATAACACCGGTTTCAAAATAGCGTCAGTCTTGTTTAAGCGTCGGAGAGAGAGCGAGAGCTCTTGAAATCTCCCTTAATCACTAATATAGGATTTAGAATAAGCGCCTCTATCGGGACGCCAGATCCCTCCAAATTGAAGAGGCAGCTGGCGTTTTATCGCGACAGTATGGTAAGCTCTATTCTCAGTGCCTCCTCGGATTATACTGTAGTTGAATAATGATTGCATTCTTTTCAGATTATTAAAACAGTTGCACATAGACCCAATATCAGCTAGAGATTTCCTGCGAGGGTGCGTCAAAAGTAGATTATTTCTTCGCTAGTTTTCCACGGCCACGACATCAGAGCGAACACACTCTGACTTGCCTTTTTCTCACCAATCTCATAGACACAAATATGTATGCATGCTATGCTGCTACCACGCCTTTTAAAAGCTTTGATAACCAAAGCCCACAAAACTGCACAGAAATAGCTAGTAGGCCACTGTAGGAAACTAGTGTGGTAATTTTTGACTGTCATTGATAACAGTTATTCACTGATGTGTGGTACCTCACTTATTGGAATATCTTTCTGGTAGCTGATAATAGTAGTATTACCAACATCCAGTCCAATTTGACACATCATTTCAGAGTTGTTGACAATGGTATTCATTGATACTTCCATGATGACAATTGAATACATCACTGTTGTTTTACCTTTATATTATGGCCTAAAGATTAAGAAGATTTTGAGAAAGTGCGATCAGCTTTCATATAGATGAATAATCTCAGCCTGACTACCTACAGCTGGAATGTGGTACTCCAGAAAAGATGGGTTTATCCTTTTAAGGGTCGGTATGATGCATGAATGCAGACCTGGTGGCCAAATCGCCAGGGCTGCGTTCGTGTATCATGCCGACCGGTTGGGAGGGTATCAACCACGTAGTTAGTTCCAAAGGATGGTTACCCAATATAACGCTTCTATAGTATAGGTGACGGGGTTACCTACAATACAATAACATAACACAAATCTCTCCTGCACCTTTTAACGCATAATTTAGCACTATTTTAACGCATCATTATTTTGAGATAAATTACATATGGTTTCAGTGGGTTTTTATTTTTCATTTCGTCTATGCTTTCTGATGAACACATTAGTAACATTTTGAATGCTGACTTTTTTTCTGCTTTTTAAATTGAAAATTATTATTTTCTTCTGTTTCTATGTTCAATGCCATTGAAGTTTATCCCTTGATAAATGCTTTTTATACTGTTTGAATGTCAAGTAAGTAAAGCTAGATAATAATCATAGCGGAAGGAACAGAGAAGTCTGAGATGCATCTCAATAATTGCAAACGTTTGCTCTAAGACTTACAATAAAAGTAATGCCTTAGATCTGCATCATGCTGTCGTTATATTCTGGAATTACATTCTAATCAAAATCATATGCTTTCCACTGATATTGGTCTATAGCGCGAACATAATATTATCTATTGATCACCGTACGTTCACAGAACAAAACAAATTGTGATATTTTTATGTTTTCCGCTCCATTTTTAAAACCGTCTAAATGAATTGGCCTGGGATCTTTCGAATTCAATAACATTTTCTCTTGCCTCATATTGTGCACGTTCTAAAATAAATTGATCGGGAAATCCGTGAATAAAATAGGATATCGATAATATTATCATTCAAGTAGTAGCCACAGTCCAGGATACACATTATTCCCCTTTGGGGGTTGTACCGTAGATATCTGGTGACTCTGTATTGTTATACAATGGTTCAGAAAAAATCAATGTATACTGCCATATAGAATTGACCTTAAGGTCACATAGGCGGTGGTGACCATAATTAGATTAACCCTTTAAGGGCCGCATAATGCTTAAAGTGATAGGCTCTGGGCTGGCATGAATGCACCCCTGGCGATTCTACTTACCAGCCCTGAAATCATGTATCATGCCAAACCCTCGGGAGTGTATCAGCCCTGTAGGGTCGGCATGGTGTTAAAGCATTATTCAGCCATTAAAGGGTTACCTTGTTGGTGCCCAGCTGTTATTCGCAAGCATAACTTGCCACATTTTGACTTTGAGAAAATTGTATAAGCCGCACCTGGGGTCTGAAAATTACTAATGTAGTACTGTATTATACTAGGAAAACTCCTCATAATTGATAAGCCACACCTAACTTGCAACAAATGTTATAAGCCGCACTGGGGTTCTGATGTTCATGCAAGCGGCGGCTTCAATGCGCGAATTCACAGTAATCAATAACTTAAGTTGAACATTTCAGGACTGATGCACAAGAAGCCAACCCCCATCATGTCACATTAAGTACAATATCCGATTTCCCTTTGGCCTAAAACCCAGTCCTTTTGTTTTTCTTTCAGGCTCAGTTCGCAAACACCCATCCCACAGGCGGTAGACTCGCGACCGTCCCTGGCGGTTGCCGCCACCAACACAGACCTGACTAACCCTGTCAAAGTCCATCGCAACCCACTCTCAGTTCAAGGAGCCCATCTTAAAGAATACATGAAGAAAATGAACAAGAATTTTGCTGATCGGAGCAAAGGCAGTATTAATCTCCCCGCTCCATTTATCAAAAATGCTAACTCTAGTCAAGAGCAGCAGCAAAGACCCGAAGCGTTGGGGCGCTTTCCGCAACCTGTCGAAGGCAATACAGACAATAAGGGTCAGACCTTAGATAGCAAGCTGTCTCTAAAACTTGATGGATCTGTTTTGAACAAACTTCCAAAGATTGATGATATTGTCCAGCAAGGGCATTTTGGTTATGAGCACGGACGAAATGGCAAGGCGTCGTCTAGACAAGAGACTGAAGATGCTGGAAGCCACAGGTTGGGCAGGTGGGCATTCATATTGCACAATATCATCACAGAACCTGCCTTGTGTAGTGACATTATGCAAGCGTGAATTAGACTTAGTTATACACAGTCACCCTCACCATATAACTTTCATTTTGTTCTGAATTACCATATTCTACTCTAAGCAGGATTATAGTTTCAGAAATTTCGGGTATTCCAGTCAGTATTTCCCCTGGTAATTTTTCACGTATTTTGTGCAGTGCTGCAAATTAATCACATAACTGATTCAAACATCATTAAATTGGAACAGTCTATCTTACATCACCACCAGTCTCTACAGCACCCCAGTGTAAAATATTGGAATGCACACATATCTTCTCTCCACAGTATGCTATTTACACCACTGAAACATTCACACAAAATATTCACTTTCCAAAGTATTTTGAATTTTGTACAAACAATGACATGTTCTTTTTGAGTGCTCCAATGCCAATGTCCTATAATGAATCCAAGCATGCTTTAAGAATTCAGGCAGCATGGTACACAATGCATCTCGGAAATTGGGGTTTTCCCTAAAAAAGAAAAACAGTTGATTTTTTATTCTTGCTAAATTCACTTCCTGTGTAATTTTCTCCATCAAAGTCACCAACGTAAGGTTTCCTTTCTGAATTTCTGTTTTTAGCAAAAGCGATATTTTGCTCACATAGATATAGTTTTTAATTTAATTCTATTCGGATCTGCTGTCATATTATTGAGCTTTCAAAGAATACTCAAGTTTATAGTGGAAATCATTGGAAATCGCCAATATTATATAAATGGGTTTTAAATGAATATTTTAGCAGACACTTCTAAATGATATATAGCCTCACCTCAATATGCTCTAGTTCAATGTGATTACATTTTTGACAAATGGAGCCACTTTTTATAATCCTACCTCTCCATACCCATTTCACCTTGATTAACTTATTGCAGCCGAGCGTGAACCCGAAATGTGCATGTTGTGCTGAGCTTCCCTTTTTGTACATATAATCTTGAAACTGAGCCTTGCTACCAGTACCATTTATAAATAAACTTCCCATACTAACAGTTGACAAAGGTATAGTGCCATGTATGGTCTCCCTGTGTGTGCTCCTCCATATCCCCATAGTGTGGAATGCCATGGAATTTCCTGTATTTATTTGTATATTTTTTACTTTGTGTACACCCTTCCTTTCAGCGTAACCGATTCCTTCATACGAATACCTTTCATTCAAACCGCAACATTGATAGCTTTTAGACTAATAATTATTCAATTAGGGTAAAAGTGTGCTGCATTTAAAGTGCTCTTGTCTTATATCCAAGTATGCATATATATATATATCACCCCTCTTGCATGATTTAACCTAGATCTTAGATATCAAATTAAAAACCCTGAATATATATATTGATTCCAAAGTTAAAACAAATGCAGAGCAGCAGCAGTATAATCATATCAAATTAAAATTTTATTTTTCCAGCAACGAATCGAAAGCAAGAGGGGTGACTCCAAAGCCATCAAAGTCATATGACCCTAGTGACATTTGGGAAGGACTTGACCCAGCGGAGACGGTCAGACGGTATCAAGGAATCATGCTGGACGGTAACTACATGTTGCGGCCTTTTATCGACCCTAAAGACTCGCGGGCTAGTGGCATGGAGGGCAAGCCACTCACCATAGCAGACATGAACGAGGCTGCAGCTGAGGAGCGATTCTACCAGTGGGTCTTCTTGCCTTTACTCTTCATTACTCTTTTTGGGCCGTTTAGGGCTTTCAGGGATTGAAAGTCTTCAATTTTTTCCCTGATTTCAATATTTTTATGTCTTGAAAACCTGTACTTAACTGTAAAAATGATAGAGGACATTTATCCAGGGGCTTCAATTTGAACATTTCAAGTTGTTTTCAGATTGGTCATTTTCCTGGCCGTGGTGAGTAACTCGCTAGTGCTGGATTCACGCATCATGCTGAACCTATGGGGTTGATACACCCGGAGGGTCGGCATGATGTACCAATACAGTGACAGCGAGTTACGCTCTGGCGCATTGTGCTAACACTATAACCAGTTACAATATAAGCAAAATTTCAAAAGCTCACCTTCTGAGATATAATGGCCTTCAGTTTTCCACTATGTTACATGGCAATATATTATCATGGTTAATTAACATAAATGTTTTAGAAGGGACTATATCCTTATACAATGTAACACAAAGATATAAGTACTTGTAATTACATGTACCATAAACTCTCTAATAAGCCTATCTTCTGGGAGATTTTATGCCTGGTCCACCTTATAGGTTATTCTCAATGTGGGGGGTCGGTTTATAAGGGAGCTCGGCTTATCAGAGCGGTTTTACAGTATATACAATATTGCCATGAGATGTTATGTAAATGCTGTCTTAACTTCCTACAGGCTCGTTACGATAGATCATATGCATTGTGGAGACGTCGAGCGGATGGGGAATTACGCCGATGGGGGTTGGGACATCTGTGTCTCTCCGCCATACAAACCTAAACACAACTGCCTTGTTTATTCATTTGGGTAAGTAAAAATTACAATTTATCATAGATATTTTTTCTAAAAAGTAAATAAATTCAAAAGTGGCATAAATTGAATTTGGCTATTGCTATTATTTATGCATTTTGGGGAATAAAGTGTCTGTGTACAACAAACAACAAGTACATTGTAATGATAGACTAGTTGGCCTATGATGCGAAAACATTCATAATTCAGACAAAAAATGATATAGCCTCAATATTTACCACATTTGTCGACCAGAGATTGAAACTGCTCTTATTACATCTTCTGACCCAAATTGTTGTATTTTTTCCTGCTATAGATTATCATAATTATGTAAACTTAAATGGACTGTCTGGTTTTGTGTGTCACATCCCTTTTAGTAATACAGAAAATGTATATGCCATTATAAATTATATTTCAGGATAAACAATGATTTTAGCTTTGATGATGCAATCTCCAGTACTTATGGATGCGAGGTTAAGGCGTTTGACCCCAGGTATGGTTTTAATATTTTGTTGTTATATTGGTGTGATCTTCAAGAAATATTGGATAAAATTAAGTTTTCATCCAAGCGTGCAAAGCAAAAAAGGGTTCAAATCATACTATATTGATTAAAAATACTTTGTTTCCCATATACCATACTGTTGTGGTTAAGCGCAGGTCTCAAATAAGTGTCGTTGTTGCATAAGAGTCTTAATGGTATGGCCTGCTCTGTTTCTATGTGCCATATTCAGTGTGCAAAATTTCTTTCTGTTAAAACATAAGCCAAAAACTTTGATAATTAGATAATAGAATATAAAATGCATGTGTACCTGACATGGACTGCAACTGACTGCCTGCAGATTGCATGTTTTCAGTGTTCCCCTGCTGTAATTGTTTAAGTCCTCCATAATAAAATGTTTTATTAGGTAAAGAAATTCAGTCATTTTTGATACTAGTAAACTTTTTTTTCTTTTGTACAAAGTGTATAGATAATAGTTGACTTAAGTGATATTATACTGTGTTGATTCATGTTCATCTTTCTTGAACCAAATATTTGGATCTTCCATTCTTCTTTGGTCACTGGTACTTTTATCTAGGTATTTCTTTGTACACTCTCATCCATCATGTATCATGCATATATTCGGTCACTAATTCTGGGTTTAAGTGTACAATAAATCAAAATTAAGCAGTATAGATCAGTAGGTAAAATCTGAAAACATGTCAATTTGAGATCACAACTCAAACACTAGATATTCTGCCCGTGATGTCATTCTACTCCATTGAGTCCACAATATCAGCAATTTTTCGTTCAAAGAAATGTATTTGTATATATGTAAATAATAAATTATACCGATTTTCTTAAAAGAATATTCAAAATTACCACTGAGATAACTACTGTCTATTTTTCTATTTTTTATTATCACTGTACAGTAATTCACAGTGAAAGTAAAAAAAATTGGCAAATATTTTGAATAACCAACGCACTAGTACTATACATGATGGGGAGATGCTGTAGAAAATGATGAATATTTACAACAAAAACAAGGAACAATGGATCTCAACCCATCTTATCTCCTCGCAGTCCATCTTCCGTGTACATCCAGTCTAAATTAAGTCGTGTGCTAGCTAGACATTAACCGCTTGTTGCCGATCCTCCGTATTTGCAGCATGTTCGTACCTGACGAAGACGGAAGCTTATCTGAGTATGACTTATTTGTGTGTCCTGCATGTGCCACTTGCATGTTTATTTTACACTTGGGCGCCTTCTGAGAGCAGAACTGCATTATAGAGCTTGTAATGTGGTGGTGGTCGAAGGGCCCTAGGCCTAAATACAGGGACATTAATGAAAATATACCAAAGCCAAGAAAATGTATAATCACAATGGTGTGTTATTATACTACTCAACATGGTATGCAATAGTTCCATTGCATCAGCTTAGCACAATTTTGTTAAAGATTCATGTTTTCTTCTAAAAGTGTAATTTAGTTCAAATGTGCTTTTAATGATAATGAATGGCACATTGGCACATAAAGCTTCATATGGTTGTGTCACACAGAAATAACCACAAATCAATTAGAAGGAAACCTATTCGCATAGTATATTGTATCCTTGAATCCCATACATATATGTAGAGTGCTATGTTCCAAATATATAATGTGAAATATGACCCCCTCTCAAGAAGTCCTATAAATAAAATTATTTCAGGTTTCTAGTCATCCAGTGTAGAATTACCTGGAAATATACTAGACCTATGTCCATAATAGAATACTTACTAATTCAAGAAGCTGTGTTAATTGCACTATAGGGGAAGGCCAGAGGTTAATTGGTTATACTTTCACACTCACTGCTTTTAACTTTGGTTTAGATATAAACCATTTGTAACAGGCTATTGTGCTTGAAACGGACCTAGTGAAGGTTTTGTTAGTCTAGATCTACATTTCCAAAGCTATCTCACTTGCTCACCGATTTATGATCATCATATATTATTCTATAATAATATTATATCAAAAATATATACTAGTATTCCCTATAATCAAGACGTTTCACTTAACGTTGGTATCCCAACTGGGGTGGCTAAAATTGACCTCCATTGATGATTAGCTGAAAACTTCTCTTCTGAAATGGGTACATAATTCCTGTTATCAAGAGTTCTAATTGCTTCAATGCAAGGTGTGTAATAACAACCAGATCCACTGCTTTGTTGGAGAAAAGACAAACATGGGAAACCACCCGAGATATGATGGCACCTGTCCAGAATTAAATGCAATAAATTATAATGTGTATAACAATGTAAATGATCCACTAGATCTGTAGTGAGAATATTGTGTACACTGCACACAGCTGCCACCTTGTGTGTTGTAAGAGAGGCATGCTAACAATTCTTATCAATGCCTGCACAATGAAAAATGGTTTGGGCCACTGTGTGGGTACTTTTCTATAGAAACAGTTCTTACAGAGATTTAATACTTTCACATAAGACTTCCAACATCACCATGCTTTCCGCAAAAACTGGATAGCTCTCCCAAGTGAGAGGACAGACGTTCAGAGCGTTATCTTAATAAGACATCTTAAAGTCTTAATTCAGTGTCTTACCCAGGGCCGCTCTTATCATTAAAAATAAATCATTTCAAGCCAGCAACCAGCTCAGAGGAACTCAGGATGTCTCTAATAGAAGAAAAAGAAGAAAAAGAAGAAAAAGAAACGGGGGTTGGGGGGCAGAGCCCCCCATTACATACTAGTCGTAATAGTAATACTTTCAAAATATTATTTATTTTTAATGACATAAGCGGCCTCTACTAAAGTTGAGACTATTCAGACTGTCTTAAAAGTCTTATTAAGATAACGCTCTGAACGTCTGTCCTCTCACTTGGGAGAGCTAACCCGTGCGTGCATGCTTTCCCTCATGCCAAAAGGTTAGATGTAACTGTAACAGTGGGGCACTAACTTTAATACAAATGTGAGAATGCATTATATTGCCACATAAACTATAAACCTCACCTCTTAAACATGTGGCTGTGACAGTTAATGAAATAATTTATTATACATAGGGCCTAAGGGTTTTTAAATGTCATTAACACATTGAAATTAGAGACAAACCAGAATATTTCTAGAAAGGTAAATAAAATTATATTGTTCATAATATCACATTACAAAAATGCTACACTAACTGACACCCACTATCGGTAGTGAGAATTGAATCACATAAACGACACTCCTAACCTCCACTGCATGATATATCCACTAACCTGCTTCATAACTCAATCTCAATTATAGCTCTTTAAGTACCGCATACTGCTTTAATGCACTATCTCTTATGGTGTCACGACGCATGCATCCCTGGCGAGATGATGCATAGATACACTATGCAGCCCTTAAAGGATTATGCATTACATTCATGAAACTGTAACTCATCTCTAGATAACAAATTGACTTCATTGTTTAGTACAGTGAAGGGAACATCTCATTATATGACATGCTATTTGCCATAGTATATGAAAAGCCAAAAAAAAGTTTCCCTGTAGGGGCTTTCTGTGTGCATTTGCATACACTGTGCTGTTATGTTGACCCAGTGGGAGACAGTCCCTTCCAAATATTAATCCCATCCAATCTATACAACTTTTTTTAAACCTGTATCATTTCCCATTGAGTTCAGTGTAGGCCATCCTTAATTATGATTTCTCCAGATGTATTCCCAGGTTTGTAAATGCATTGCTATAATTGAAGATCTCTACTAAAATACTATTTGTAAAATTCGTTCTTTTTTTTTTGGGGGGGGGGGCTTTACAGTTGTTCTCCAATTAATAGGATATTCGGTCTGTGACATGATGCATAGTTCCTTTCGATTATACATTCCTGGAATTAAATACCTGTGATACTTGGTTTACAGTATGAACGTTGGAGACCACATGCACTCTTCCAAAGTCCACTTCTTCAACCTGGGTCTCGGACCCTCGGATGGTATAAATAACCAGGCATGGCAGCTGCGCACCTTTGGGTCCATTCTCAAACGCCTTGGCCACAGCAATGTAAGTTGATTCAGCCGATAACCGTAGTATAGATCTTGCATAGAAGTCATGACTTAAACGAGTCAGAACTCCAGTAGTGTGAGTCCTAAAGTGGCTGGGGATGTGGCTTATACAAGGGTTAGGCTTATGTGCTGGTTTTTAATTTGGAGAGTATAATAGATAAAAACATACCAAAGTACATACAAATTTAACTGCTAAATCAATAGGATTATTTACGATACAATAAGTAAAGAATATTTACAACACAATAAGTGAAAACTATCTCACATCGTAAAATTGAGCCTCTCAGCAGTTCGTATTTCCATTGTCAATGCCAGTGTCTTTTCTCTTTCAACAAAACTAATCCATGGTTGTTTTTTCTTTTTACTTTGCAGCATATCATTGACTACCTAAAGGTGGACATTGAGTTCAATGAGTGGGAGTGCTTTAAGACCATGCTGGAGGAACATTCACTAAAGAATGTAAAACAGTTTGTGTTTGAGATCCACACCTCGGAGGTGTATACCATTAACCGGCCCAGCCGAAAGGAGAACTTCCTAGCGTGGTACAATACACTGTTGGGAATAGAAAAACAGGGTTTCCGTCGTTACCACCATCATTTCAATTCAAATGGACAGTATACGTCTGTGCGCACGGGCAAAGACAGAACTTGTTGTTACGAGCTATACTATATAAACATTCGCTTCCTGAAATAGCCCCACGCCTCGCCTGAGGTGGGGACAAGTACGGTTCATCATCCTAGGAGATAAACCAACTCGCATTGGGATTTTTTATACTTCAGATGTAGATAGGTGGCAGTTTAGTGTTCTAGGTGCTAGAGTGAGAGATTAGGGCATACATGTGTGAGTCTGATTGAGAAGGACTATTGCTGGTTTTTACTTGTAAATTGACTTGAAAAGGAACAGTCAACATTTGCAAATTTTAGCCACAGTACAAGTAAATGTGATATGAATGGTACAAAATGTTTCAGTACTTGTGGGAATAGTTGTTATGCCTATAAACACATTCAGTACAATGTTCAACTCATTACTATATCTGTTAGATGCTGCCAAATTTGTGAGAATGAGTGCTTTACAGATTTGAAGTATAAGGGGCAGTTCAATATGCCAACAGGATCACCAAAATCCCATTATTATGTACTCTGAGTACTCTGAATCATACATCAAGAGTATTCTATGCCAAACTTTGGTGTGAAATGTTCGTACATCTCTATAATGTTATATCACCAAAAGTATGTATAGTGTAAAAAAAAAGTTTGTCAGTGTAAATGCAAATGTGACCCATGATAACATACACCAATATGATGTAACCTAGGCATATACCGGTTTCATTGTTACCGATAAGAAAATCTCGTTGGACATTGTAATATGACCAATTTAACACAATGTCATGTACAAAAAAAATCATTATATATAGTTAGCAAATTTCAACTTTATATCAAAGATCCATTACCTATATGGTCCCATCAAATTCATCTCATTGATCATAGTAAGCATTGTCCATACACCATCTAAGTGTAGTCATCATATTTGTCCTGAAGGTAATATCAACCAGAATATGTGGCCTATTTGTGATTAATGTATGTATTGGTTGTATGACATCACAGTCCCCTATACAACTAAAAAGGAATTGTCATACCAGCCCTATTATCGTTCACAAAATGGATCAGTATCGTATTGGCTAACTTTGCTAATGCCACCTGAATGGAATCAATGAAGAAGACCAAGAATTATTTGTGAAAAGAATCTTGTTGAAGAGTTTTAGAGCATGTATTAGTTTTATCATAGACTTCTTTGCTATCATACTACCAAATTTACTGGTGGTAAAGTTTCTTCTCATTAGATCGTCTTGCCGAGAAATTAGTGGGTTTGCTGATATAAGTTTACCGTATGACAACGAAGATCACTATTCCTTAGTTTTTATAAATCAATCCATTTATCATTACCATCTCCAATTTTGTTCTTGTTACTGAAGGGCATTTGAAAAAAAGCTGCTATTGCTCATTGTCATCGTTTTACCCTTTACTCCAAGTTAATTTTATAAAATAAACATAAATAAATGGTTTCCATGTTTTAAGAATAGTAATGTTTTACATGATATAAAGGTACCTTACTTGTTATACAGCAATGTATCCATGCAAGAGCAGTGTGGGGTTGTCTCATAATAGAAGGCTAAAATAACTAAACTGATTTGCCTTTATAACTAACACTGTTAAAGGATACCAACATCATATTGTGTACCAATCTCTCTATGATGTCAGTAATGATTATTACCACAATGTTTCTGCACAGTTTACGGTGGCAAAATCCTACAGTAATCACAATTTCTATCATGTATGCTGTGCCGGAGATTGAGATCCATAGATGCTTTTGTGATTTTCCTTACAAGGTTTTTGTGTGATGTGTTTCTTTAGTTCAAAATTTCTTGATAGCATAGAAACTGTCAAGAGAGTGATGCTATGGCATTTGTCCCTAATGATGTGTGAATCCATGACATATATTATAGTACAGTGATTTGACTGGAACAGTTTCCTTTCTATGATTTTACCCTAAGTATGTGTATTATTTGTTAGATAATGAATGCATCTTTCTATGTGAATGTCAGTGCTTTGAATATTACAATAGAATAATATAAGCTTAGTTGCTTTATTTACCCACTGCATACAATTATAGCAGCCAGTATTATATATTTTGCTAGGTTCAAATGCAACTTCCATACGTATTCAATGGGTAGTAATATAATACCCTGTAGGGTTATGTTTCCACCCTGAGAACACATCCAGAAAGCCAAACAAACAGTACACTCTTTGTTCTTACTCCTATACTTGGAGATGTAATCAAAGTGATATAAAGTTATATTATTGTGATGGAAATGGTCATAGATTTTAATATGATGAAGTTTGTTACTCATTCTATCCCATTATTTATATAAGTTCTGTCTTAAAGAAAGGTATATGCCAAGTGTATTCTAATTTAAACTTAGTTTTATTGCTAGGATTCTATGCCATAGTACGATATTATATTAGGCATTTAGGCATTGATGAGAGTAGACTGAATGTTATTTTAGAAGATTGTGATATGCTTTAATTGTGTTGAATAGTTTTAGAAAATACATTGCTACAGATAGATTAATCTTTTATAGGCCTCCATGGGATTCAACACTAAACATCCTTTGACGTGTTTTTTACTACAGTTCTCATATCATACCATCATGCAAAACGGTAGTAATAATTAAATGAATATTCTAGATGATTCACATATAAATATTTCCAAGTGGTTTCATAAATAGGAATAATGTATTTGAAAGTCAACAAGGTGAGAATGACTGAGTATTTGAAATGTTTTTAACTTCTCATGATAGAAGTTGATATTTGTCATTGATGCTTGTAGTGTCGGTTTCTGAATACACTGAATCATGAATTTTCCCATTTTTATACTTGAATTTTGAAAACAAAAGGTGTGCTGGTAATATCTAGATTTGTGATAAGTTTGGATTTGTACACGTGTGGCATTATTCTAGTTCTTGTTTATTTTACCACATTAATCTTTAAATGAGAAATATCACCTTTAGTTCTATGACAATATAAACCTAGCCTCAGTGTAAGTCCTCTTCACCATAGAAGTCAATATGTGTCAAGATGGACTCTAAATTACCATTCATCACCTTCACTATAGAAGTCAATATGTGTCTGGTAGGCTGTCTCAGCACCATTCATCCTCTCATGACAGTATGTATAAAAGGAAGAAAGGGAGCTGTCTTTTTGTTTTCAGTCCCATTATTCCTCTAGTGTCAAAGTATGATTGATGAGATACCTTAAGTGATATTGTGAGAGCGCAGCCAAAGCTGATGATGTAATCGAACAGAGGGAAATATCCATTACTTGAAATATTCATATTCAAATAAACAATAAGTTACAAGCCTTACTTTTAACTGTGTCTATCTAGTGTTTGTTCAAACTGAGTTTAAATCCTGCGTAAACCTAAAACGTTATCAGCTCATTTAAAGCTTATGTTGGAACATAAGCAGACCAAAGGAAATTATTTCGAATATAGAGTGGATGAGAGATTGGCCAAAAATGTGTGACGAAATCGATATTTATTAACATAGGATTCGTGTTGAGTTGATTCTACAAAACTGAAAGTAAAAATATACAGCAGTCCAACATTATAGCACTCCAATGCACTATATGCATATATATCTAAAACTGGACATCGACATCCATGTAACAGAATCCTTCTAACATAAAGCTATATTTAGTAGAAGTAGAAATCCATGAATATCTATATGAAGGAGAACACCATGTTCATGCCTATGAATATGTCTGTGTGTATGTTCATTTCAAAATTCAAGATTGCAACCATTCATTGAATGCCACCATGCTTTCAATGTAATCTTGAATTGCAGTTGCAGTAATTTGATACTAATAAAAAAAAATCTATTCTATTTTTCTTTCATGAACAGTTGGCATCCCATAGATTCAAGATGGCTTTCACTCATTGAATGTCCCGATGCTTTAAATGCAATCTTGACTTGTAGTTGCATCAATTTGATCAAAAAAACAAATCCTATTTGATTTTTCCTTCATTCAACCCATTCAAGATGGCTACCATTTACTAAATGCCACAATGCTTTCACTGCATTGAATTGTAGTTGCATTAATTTGATAACTATTATAAGAAAATTTCTATTTGATACCTTTTTCAAACACAGTTGGCACCCCATAGGTTTAAGATGGCCACCATTCATTGAATGCCACACTGCTTTAAATGTAGTTGCATTAATTTTAAACTGTTCAAAAAATCCACTTTAGTTGTTTTTATCATGAAGAGTTGGCATCCCATAGGTTCAAGATGGCCACCAGTCATTGAATGCCATAATGCTTCAATGCAATCTTGAATTGCAGTTGAATTAATTTGATTCTAAAAAAAATACTTTCTTTTTTTTCTTTCATGGACAGTTGGCACCCCATACATTCAAGGTGGTTACTAGTCATTGCATGCCACAATGCTTTAAGTGCAATCACAAATTGTAGTTGCATTAATCTGATACTAATAAAAAAACTAATTCTATTTTTTTTTTTAATTCATGAACAGTTGGCACCCCATATATTTAAGATGACTACCATTCATTGAATGCCCCGATGCTTGAAATGCAATCTCGAATTGTAGTTGCATCAATTCAATGCTAATAAATAACAAATTCTTATCGATTTTTCTTCCATGAATAGTTGGCACCCCATAAGGTGGCTACCATTCATATTAATGCAAATTCAATGCTTTAAGTGCTATCACAAATTGTAGTTGCATTAATCTGATACTAAAAAAAAATTAAAATTCTATTTGATTTTTCTTTCATGAACAGTTGGCACCCCATAAATTGAAAATGCACCCAGCACCCAGGTCAACAGCTATATACGGACAAGTGTACCTCCCCTGCCTGTTCTCCTTCAATGCAGAGTGAAGAGGGTGGGAGGGGGTGACCATCAACAGTGCATAAACACTTTGATTGGATGACAATGCAGTTTTTATATTACAACCCTAAATTTGTGCAACGAAAATCATCAAGAAATACTAAGTATTTTTTCCAAAGAATAGCTTTTCTAGAATGGCTCGATACTCAGAAATCCTACTGCGAATAAAAAAAAGTCAAATTCTGATTCTAAACACCTGAAAAGTGAGAAATGCTGGCGTTCACGGTCTATGTAGGAAATGTACTAAAAACACCAAAAATATGCAACAAAACCCTAATTCTCTCAAAAACTGTTCAGTAGGATTTTTTCTAACTGAGGTTTGAGTGTTTTCTACCTTCATATTACACATTGGCATAGAGAATATATCGGCACCTAGTCAGGATTTTGCCCTAGAAGCAATCTGTGAGGCAAAAAACAGCCAAAATGAGCCACTGGTCTGAAGTATAAAACTGGGCATCGATCACTGTAGAGCAACAAAGAGAGAGAATCGATGTCCAGTAATAATGAAGTTAACACCATAACCAGCAGTTCGAATTTGTGATACACTGAACATGAAAAATATAATAGTACATGAGAAACCACCAAACATAATGTAGACAACTTGAATCTTGCATTTATCGGGAATGAACAATATTTCAAGAGACAAACATTGAAATTCTCCAAGGATGGTCCCTTCAACACAACGAGTAGACAGGTTCACAAGAATGTTTCACTACTGATGGTTATCTTACAAGGCGAAGCCGAGTGTCAACCCTTAGTACCGTAAAGTTTTGTGTAGAAGCCATGACTTCAACGCAAATTAGGCACAGCTTTGCACTCAAGCTGCCTGCGCCCCGTATTGCATGATGGCCGCAAAATTTGATATCAAACATATAGCTAATACAAGGGATTTTGCGAATATACCGGTAGTAGAGTGTGGAAGTAGCAATTCTCAAACTCCCTGTGTAGCATAGTATTGTCCAAAAGTCTAGGTCAGGCTTTAATTCATACAATGTTTCGGCTTCTACATGGGACTAAACGGTAGTTAGAGTGTTCCTTTAAATAAAATTATTCTCTACATTGATAAAGAATAGACTTAAGTTGAAAAGAATAGTATTTACTCTTGTTTAGCTATGAAATCTGATGATTTGATAGGCCATTAGATACGGGATAGGATTATCCAACGAGGGTATGAGATACAGCTTTTCTTGCTTAAATCAATGGGGCTGCTGCATTCACCATGAAATAAGACAGTTCAATCTCTCTTTTTTCAAGATTAAGGGAGGAAATACACAATGTTCCTCTCAGTTGATGTAATAAACTAACTCCTTAATTGAAATATTGGAGCTAAATAACATGTCTAATTATCAAATAAAATTGTGCTCTTTCTCTCATCATAACACCACGAGCAAAAAGCTATGCCAGTTGTAACACCATTTCTTTTAATTATAACCAGTTGGCATTATTGTATCTGGCAAAGAAATATTGTATTTACAACAGATATTTACGGTTAAGCATACAGTGTGCGTGTCCGCAAGAACAATGTGCCTCTACATGGGTCCCCAGAATTTTGACCGTGTCGCCGTGTCGATTTTTAGCTACAGGGCCATCTCATCGTGTCGATTTTTAGGTATATAAGAACTTAGAGAAAAATCGCTGTGGGTCGATTTTTATCCTAATTTTCCTGTGTCCGTCGATTTTTAAAATGGCCTAAAAGGGCCGTGTCACCGTGCCGGCCGTGTCGATTTTTACCCATGGAGAGGCACAACAATGCCCCAATGGGCATTTTTTAGCGCTCCACGCCCATCACTATAGTAACGTAAAAGAACCTGCTTTGTATGTTTCCACCTTCATAAGGCACATGAGAATCACAACCACAATCCCTTCATCAGGAGTTAATCTTTATCTAACAACCAATTATGACAACATAGAAATGATGAGGGGATACCTCACTGTTTATAAAAGTCCTGTTTTTTTACCATATACACAAATAATATATACCCCTCAAAACAATTTAAAGACTTAAAACTATTTTGTTAAAATAGTTGATATAATGCACTAACATAGAACGAATATTCAAATACATGAACACATCAACTGGAAAGAAACATAACAAACTGCACCATAACCATCCAACAGAATAAGCCCATGACTGGAATCACCTGTCAAAAACAATGTAGATTTCCTTAAAAGTACAATCATCCCTAGTCCAATGTTATTTTCTCATACCTATTAGCATGATGATAAACATATTCCTTAATAAAAACCGTGTACCTTATTACAACCCAGGCATAATAGATATTTTCAAATAATATTATAGTAATTTCAACCACATAATTTAAAGAACGCAACCTATTAGTAACACACCACATATTTATGGCGAATGAATATGATTGCAACTAGCGTTCTCATGATGAAGGGCACATATGTTTTATTTACAAGGAAAACACTGTTTTCTTAGAATTCTGATGAACCACAATTTTATCATTAAAGCAGTCACTGCCATCACCTTCATCGCTTACAAAAGTCATGACAAGATATGACGTGTAGCTACATGGTATTCTAAGTCTGCAACTTGCAGAAAACCCTTCACACAGAGTTTACAGTGATAACAGTCCTGGCGTGGTGGGATCTGTGTGTATTCTGCATACTCATCAAGCTCTGATGTGATGTCTACACACCAAGTCCATGCCATTGTTGGATAGGTGTCTTGTGCAAGCACATGCATTTTGAAGTGATTCTGTAACTCAAACTGTTGATGAAACCCCCTGATGCATGTCTCACAATGAGTATACAACTTCACATTGCATGCTGAAACACTTTCAAACCTCGTTCCTGAACGGGTCTTCATGCCTTCATGCTTTTTATCAACTGATGGTTTTATAACCCTCCTCTTCGGTCCAGACTTCTTACATGATTTTTCTGCCGTGTGGGTCTTAAAGTGTTTTATCAGATCAGATGGACAAGAGTAGCACTTAGCACAATGTGAACACTTATGAGTTTTCTGTCCTGTATGTGCTGCTACATGCTGTTTTAAGCTTGATGAATGCCTGAACCTTTGTTTGCAAACTGTACACTGGAATGGTTTCTCTCCAGTATGCCTCCTCATGTGCGTTTTAACAGCTGATGAATTTGTAAACCTCCTCTTACAAACGGAACACTTGTAAGGTTTTTCTCCAGTATGGGTTCTCATGTGTGTTCTAAGATGTACTGGCTGGCGAAACCTTTTTTTGCACACAGAACACTCATGAGGTTTTTCTCCAGTGTGGACCTTCATGTGTTCACGCACATTTCCTGATAATATACTCTTACCACAAACAGTGCAAGCCCTTTGCTTTACACTTGCTCTATGGGTAATCATGTGTTGTTGTAAATTGACGGGATGTGCAAATGCCTTGTTACATAGAGAACACTTATGGTCCTTTTTGCCAGTATGGATCTTTTCGTGCACTTGTAAGGTTGCTAGACGAGTGTATCTCTTTCTACAAACAGAACACTCATACGGTTTATCTCCACTATGGGTCATCACATGTTTTGATAATCCATGATGTAGCTTAAAACTCTTGCTGCACAAAGAGCACTTGTATGGCCTTTCAGTTGTATGATTCCTCATATGTTCTTGAAGCCCTCTTGCCTCTGCAAACCTCATGCCACAGACAGAACACAAGTGAGGCTTTTCCCCATTACTATTATGTTTCCTGACATGTCGACCTAGCTGAAATGAATTCCTAAATGTCATGCTGCAGATTGAACACTTGTGAGGCTTTTCTCCTGTGTGAATCAACATGTGCTGCTTTAGATCTGATGGTTGTACAAATCCCTTACTGCAGACAGAACACTTGTGAGGTTTGTCTCCAGTGTGGGTCATCATGTGTCGTTTCAGCTTGTAAGCATCTCGGAAACTCTTCAGGCAGAGAGTGCATTTGCAAGGTTTTTCTCCCGTGTGAGTCATCATGTGTTTTTTAACTGCATCTAGATCTCTAAAACCTTTGTGGCACAGAGTACATTTATGGGCCTTTTCTCCTGTATGTGACATCATATGCCGTTTTAGATTATATGCATCCTTCACCCTTACTTTGCATATGGAGCACTTGTAAGGTTTGTCTATACTATGAGACTTCATGTGTTTTTTAAATGCAGAGAGAGTATTAAGTGTCTTACCGCATTCAGAACAATTGTGATATGCGTGGGTCTTCATATGGTTCTTTAAGCACCGTAAAAATTTAAAGCTTCTACTACATTTAAGACACTTGTGAGCCTTTTCTCTTGTAGTATTGCAGTTCTCTGCAACCGGCTCATTCCTCACTTCTTTATTTGTTCTTCTTGCACGAGCATCCATGTTGTGTGATTCCTATTCATAAATATGATGACGAACCAAAGAGTCTTGTCAAGCAGGAAAGTGGTGATGTTGATCTGTATTACTTTCTTATCTCAAAGTGACCTCCATATCTGCATTGAACCAGAAAGCATCTTTTTAATGTACACTTCTATTGAAAGGTTTGAATACTTAGCCCAAAGGTAAATTTTACAGTGTGCCTTACGCTTACAGCTGCCCAAAGTGGATATGACAGATGGACAATGGCACCAATTTCAAAGGTGATATAGTGATAAATGAAGCGACAGATTCCAGCAATTATAAGAACGTTTGATATGTTTATTTCTGAACCTGACCGTAGCCGAACAATCTAAAAGAACATCTCTGCTGGTGCAACTCATATCATAATCTAACCTTTGATATTAACAGGCCCTTATAAACCCGGTCTACTGGCCTCACCCCTGCATCTGACATCCTTGCACTGTGTGTCATCTGACTACTGTGGCCCAACACCGGTCCCACTTCTACCAGATGACCAGTCACTTAAACATTGACAAGGTGGCCAAGGTGGGGGGGGGGGGCTAAGGTCAGGAGGCAGCGTTCTGTCCTATATGGATTGGCTGTCTGCAGGTTGTTTGCAAAACATTAAACCTCTCGGTTCAAAACTACAGTTCAGGGCATTGCGATAAGGGTGCTTGGCTGTACAATCCATCCATGTGTAGGGCCACCTTCCCAGGCTCTCTCCCTACTCTAGCAAGACCACTGGTGTAATATCATCATCTCCTGCTCATTGTGTGGTGCAGGTTGGTTTTCTCCCCTATGTGAGCTCCTCCAGAGTCTGAGCTGCCTCCTCTAGCCTCAATTGAAGTAACCTGACACTGATAGGCATTCTGCACTGCTGCAGCAAGGTATCTGCAGATATGGGTTGGTTTAGCTGCCCAGGGTGTTCCAGTGGGACAAACAAACTAACTTGTTAAAAACATTTATGCAATGCTCTCAAATAGAATGAATATTCAAAAAGTATGTCAACATTAATGTTAGGAAACCAAAACTATAACATAATCATCCAACAAAATCATCAGCTGAACATGACAAAATATAACTTAAAAGTGAGTCAAAATCATACATAGCAACTTTAACTGGGAGACGGGTACAATGTAAACATCTTGAGTGGTAGCCCTTCTTGTATCATTCATGAACAACATTTTAAGGTAAAAAAGATAGCCATGTTGCAAATATATACTCCTTGACGCCATAACTGAAATCTAAGTCTTTCATGTTTCTGGGAGAAAACCTGATGAATGTTATTTTCTCAAATACTAAGTACTATGACTACAACAAGCTAGTGTTATTGTATCCGTAACTTTATGATAAAGAAAATATACACATAATATAATATTTATTTTGGTTTACTCTTCTCTACTACCGACACACGAAACAATACTAATGCTTTCCCTATCACTCACTTCCTGTGAGAAGCAAGGGGCACTACCATTGTTTATTATACGATATGGGCGCACCCAGGCCATTTTAGGTGATATTCGCGTTCTGATATTGGTGCATACAGGAGACTTGCGGGGGTGAAATCGTTCTGATATTCTGGATATCAGAACGATTCTGAATGGGGAATTCAGAATCGTTCTGATATCCTGAATATCAGAACGATTCTGAATGGGAATTTCGTCTGCCATAAAATCCGAGGTTCAATGGAGACTCGAACACGCTACATCAAGACTTGAAGTCCGACGCGCTACGGCCATGGCCATTTTGGCCATACATGCTATCGTAGTAAATAGTTGACTGACCGCTGTGGTGGGTGCAGATCCATTGCAGTCTTTTTATGTAGCTCCTACGAAGAATCCAATGCTGTAATACACACACTTTGTAGTTAGTATACCCGTGATCATGTTGGCAGCAATAAATATGGCCTTTATTAGCCATTTTGTATAGAAAATAAAGATTTAAAAATGTGTATTTCAGCCCGATCCGAACCGAGCATGCCGGAAGTGACGCATTTTTTTCCCCCCTCCTCCACTAGAGAGTTCCACAACACTTGCAAAATGGCTCCTCATCGTATCGGCGAATATATTGACGTTCTTCACGAGAATAAATGGACTTTAGGGTTCATTATTCGTGTAGAAGAGCAGCCATTGCTTTCATATACAGTCCAGTTGATGACGGATGGGAAAATAGTGACGCACGGTACTAAAACTGTCCGTCCCAGCGCCCTTGACATGGGGGAAGATTTTGACGAGCCTGCCATAGCGTTACAACCTACCATGGTGCCGAAGGCGAAGAAACGATTTGCTATTGCCCAACATGAAGACGTAACAGCTCTGGAAATGGGTGCCAAAGCTGCCAATACACACAGGCAGACTGCGTGGGGCATCAAGATCTTTAAAGGTAATTATTAATGTCAAAATCCATTCATTTCCATAATGTAAACAACTCTGACAGCGCGGTGACTTTGTTATACATAGTACAGGGACGCGCCACCGAGCATGGGCGGGAACATGAATATGCAATTTTTTCGCTAGGGAGCGGTTATTATTTCAATTGGATTTGTATCGTCAATGTAACAGTATGGGAAGAACGCTTCACCTGCTATGTCGTATGTTATTTATGTGTTAATTAAATAGTTGTATTTAATTTTTTTTACATATAAATATGTTCCTAATATTTAATTTTATTTACAGAATGGCTACTAGAAGTGAACGAGCCTCAGGACTTCGAACTACATGGAAAAGAAGCGATTTGCCAACTCCTGAAGCGCTTTTATGCAGAGGTCCGTACCAAAGAGGGTGAAGAATACCAGAAACGTTCCCTTGTTTGCATCAGGGCAGCCATTCAAAGACACCTTGTTGAACCTCCCTTCAATGTGACATTTAATATTATTGTGGATCCTGCATTTACCTCGGCGAACAATGTATTAAAGGGGCATATAAAGCAAAATAAGGCTTCTGGGCTTGATACGTCTACCAGTTATACGCCTATTACTAAGGCAGATAAAGAATTGATGTACAGCAGTGGCACCTTGTCTAATGCTAACCCTAAATCCTTGCAGCTGAAAGTGTATTATGAGGTTTCATTGCATTTTGGCCGCCGTGCTCGCGAAGGCTTATACGAGTTGAAGCAGAAGGACTTTGTTTTCAGAAATGATAGTGAGGGGGTGGAATATGCTACTTTAGCATTTAACCCTATGGAGAAGAATCATCAAGGTCTCTCACAAAACTCCAATGAGCATAAGCAAAGAATGTATGGTAATGGCACTGATCGTTGTCCTTTGGCTACTTTAAAGCTATATCTGAACAAACTGACTCCTTCAAACCCTGCATTTTTCCAGTCTCCCAAGGTTAAAGGATGGAAAATGAGCACCCTATGGTATACTAGGTCTGTTGTTGGCGTAAATACCATAGGTAAGTTCATGCCAAATATATCAAAAATTGCTAAATTGAGCAAAATTTACACCAATCACTGTGTACGAGCAACGTGTGTCACAACCCTACGTGAAAATGGGGTACCCTCAAGAGACATCAAGTCAGTTACAGGGCATAAATCAGAGGCAAGCATTGAGTCCTACTCAAAGACTCCAGATAATGTCCGTCGATCCTTGAGTAATACTCTAGCTGGTGGGAATATTTCTCACACAGAAACTGCTGTATCTACAGTAGTCACGGTTGAGAAAAATGCCCAGGAATGTCCCATTTTCAACAATGTGACATTCTCAAAATGTACTGTGAACGTCCATTATAAGTGAATCATTATGATGTGTAATATGCATTCCCCGGAACAAATGCATACAAATAATATATATATATAACTGTTATTCAATTTAATACTTGTTGGCATTGTATTGTATGCATTTTGTAATAAATTTCCTTTTTCTGTTACCCAATTGGTCTTGCTGGCTTCTCTTTATAGCTTAGGCGCGAAAGTACTTTGATTCAATTGAAATAATGAATGCTCCCTCAGATTGATGCTATGACGTCACCCCGCTCCACCAATCAGCGAGCAGGGTTGGTGGGAGCTCAAAACAACATGGCGCTACTGCTCTACGAGTGATATTCAGTCAATAATCCTTCAAAATGGCGAAATTAGGACGAATAGAAGGTAAATAAAGACATTTGAATGGAAATATCGTATAATAAACCTAATAATATATGGATATCACCGAACTTAGGGTGTGTATTCATGAATAACAAACCTCGGTGCTGCGCACCTCGGTTCGTTATTCAAGTATACACACCCTGCGTTCGTTGATATCCATACATTATTGGTTAAATACCCTTTACAGTATATAAATGAAACAATAAAAAGACAGTGTATCTGAAGAAAACTACACAAACCTAATGTAAAGACAATCATGAAAAAAGAAAGATATATGAAATTTGGTAAACCACAATCTCATTAAGCAGTCACAGCATTCACCTCCATTTAATAATCATGATATGATGTGATTTATGGCTACATGGTATTCTATGTCTGTTACTTGCAGGAAACCCTTCACACAGAGTCCACACTGGTAACAGTCCTGTTGTGGTTGGATCTGTGTGTATTCTGCATACTAATCAAGTTCTGATGTGATGTCTACACACCAAGTCCATGCCATTATTGGATACCGTACCGTCGCGATAAAGCGCCTGGTCTTGAAAGAGCGCCGGTCTTGAATAAGCGCCGGGGGTATAGGGGCCTCCAAATGTCTCTTAAGCACTAAAAACATGACCTTGAATAAGCGCCTGTCTTGTATAAGCGCCTGTGTAAGAGCCCCTCCAAATTGAAGAGCGCCCCGGCGCTTAATCGCGACGGTACGGTAGGTGTCTTTTGCCAGCATATGCATTTTCAAGTGATTCTGTAACTCAAACTGTTGCTGAAACCCTCTGATGCATGTCTCACAATGAGTATATCTCTGCTCCGTGCATGCTGAAAGACACTCAGACTTCCTTCCTGAGCGGGTCTTCATGCCTTCATGCTTTTTATCAATGGATTGTTTGGTGTCTGCTCTCCTGCCTCTCCTCAATTTGGAATTCCTACATTGTTTTCCTGCTGTGTGGATCTTTATGTGTCTTTTTAGATTTGATAATGCAGAGTAGCATTTATCACACTGGGAACATTTATGAGGTTTATGTCCTGTATGTTCTGCCATATGCTGCTTTAAGGTTGATGAATGCCTGAACCTTTGTTTGTACACTGTACATTGTAATGGTTTTTCTCCTGTATGTGTCAACATGTGGCTTTTAACAGCTGATGAGGTTTTAAATCCCATTTTACAAATGGAACACTTGTAAGGTTTTTCTCCTGTATGACTCCTCATGTGTGTGTTAAGGTGCACTAACTGTCGGAACTTTTTTCTGCACAGGGAACACTCATATGGTTTTTCTCCTATGTGGACCTTCATATGCAGGGCCATACTTCCTGCTATACCCTTACCACATACAGGACATTTATTAGGTTTTTCCCCTGTATGGGTCCTCATATGCTTCAGTAAGTTTGAAGGGTCTGTAAAAGCCTTACCACAACCACTTACAGAACACTTATGAGGTTTTTCACCTGTATGGGTCATTTTGTGTAGTTTTAAGCCGTTCAACTGAGTAAATCTCTTGCTACACACAGTACATTTATGAGGTTTCTCTCCTGTATGGGTCATCATGTGCTGTGATAATTCTGGGCATGTCTTAAAACTCTTGCTACATAAGTAACACTTGTAAGGCTTCTCTCTTGTGTGAATCCTCCTTATGTGCTGTTTAAGCTGTGCTGGCTCTGCAAACCTCATGCCACACACAGAACACAAGTGAGGTTTTTCTCCATTGCTATCATGATTCCTGAAGTGTCTGCCTAGCTCTGATGAATACCTAAAAGTCTTGCTGCAGATTGAACACTTGTGAGGCTTTTCTCCTGTGTGCATCATCATGTGTTCTTTTAAATCTGATGGTTGTACAAATCCCTTACCACAGACAGAACACTTGTGAGGTTTATCTCCAGTGTGGGACATCATATGTCTTTTCAACTTATCAGCATCCCTGAAACTCTTCCAGCACACACTACATTTGTAAGGTTTCTCTCCTGTATGGCTCATCATGTGCCTTTTTACTGCAGCTTGATCCCTAAAAGCTTTATGGCACAGAGGACAGTTGCAAAGTTTTTCTCCTGTATGAGACATTGTGTGCTGTCTTAAATCATGTGGATCCCTAAAGCCCATTTTGCATATAGAACACTTATGAGGTTTCTCTGCAGTATGACACATCATGTGCCGCTTTAATACTGAGTGTTTTCTAAATGTCTTGCCACATTCAGAACAACTGTGATATGTGTGGCTCTTGATGTGGTTTTTTAAACTCCATGCAAATTTAAAGCTTCTACTACATTCAGAACATTTGTGAGCTTTTTCTTCTGCATCATTGTTATACTCCTCATCTGAATCAACGCCCACTCTTTTGGATTTTCTTCTCACTCTAGCATACATGTTTGTGTTGTGCCTATATATTGTTATGATAAAGTACCAAAGAGCCTTTGTCGTGTCTGGGAGGTGAGTGGTGATGTTGGACTGTACTCCTGTCTTATCTCAAAGTAGCCTCGATATCTGCATTGAACACCAGAAAGACATACTTTTAATGTACACTCATTTGGTGGGCGTACTAAGATACTAAGGGAGTGATCATTTTTTAACAACAGGGGGGGGTGGTGGGTTTCTGGCTGTGACGGCACCCGGTCAGAGACGGCACCCGGTCAGAGACAGCACCTGGTCAGAGACGGCACCTGGTCAGAGACAAAAACATTGTCCCAAGGTCGTGAGACACAGCCTCCTGCGCGGAGCGTGCAAAATTTTTTACCCCCCCCCCCCTTACGGCCGAAAATCGGCTCGCGCGCAGGCCCTTTGAAGCATAGTAACGCCCGGGCTTTTTGGCTCAAAACAGGTTAAATTATTTTGACCCCCCTCCCCAAGAGGGGTCCAAATTTTTTTGCCCCCCCCCCGGTCAAGGGGTCCACATTTTTTTGCCCCCCCCCTCCCCAAACCCCCCACCCCCCTGTTGTTAAAAAATTATCACTCCCTTAAATGTATCACAAAATATAGTCAAGACTGGAAGATTTGGTGAGCCTCCCTACTAAGGTTCTAATTCTCCAACATAGGTGTCATCTCGTTAATATCAGATACCACTACCCTCATCTCACACCTTTAAAATAACCTATTTAAGTTGTTGTCATTTAGGAGAGGAGCAGCTCACTCTTTTCTGACAACCGCACCCTCATATATCACAAGTTTGCAGTGCTTCTTATTGGACATAGGACCCGAGAGATGATAAATTCGGACACAATAATCAGGAAATGTCCCCTCTGAGAGGTGCATATTCTCCTAATGATTCCCGCAGCTTTATGAATCAATTTCTCTTTGGCAGCTTTGCCAATTCTCCAGTATCGACTATATCCGTCAATCGTCATACAGTAACAAGCAGCAGACAGTCACGATCATCAAAGATGGAGAGGCTTCCTTTTAATTTGATTGTCATGCAATTTGTTATGATTATTACCCCCGGAAAGCAGTGGCGTGGAAGGGGGACCACAGAGCCTGGTCCCCCAATGACAGAGGAGGGGGGCGGCGGTGGATATGTTTGAGCTTTCCCAAATTTGGCAAGACCCCGGCAAGACCCCACATTACAATACACATAATGCCCAAACCTTACCTCTCCCACATAGAGAAAAGTAATCAGAATTCAAGGTGGGACAAACACATATTTTTCTATACATTTCCATGTATATGTGCCATCATGCATGAAATCTAATGCTAAAAACTGGTTGAACATTTCTTTGACATGATTTTCATCATGTATTTCACAGCTGCAGAAAATATAGGGCCAAGGGGCTGTGTTATTATTACTGTCATCGTCATTGCCTGCAATTTCTTATTCACTCAAGGGGTCTACAACCATAATCTAGCCTCGCCCAAACGGTAACATTAACACAGCCACTAAAGCTGCCATAATGAAATAGGTCCCTACATCTATTCAAGCATTTCGATGGGATGTCAAACTCTCTGACTCTCTGACCATGTATAACCATTTTTTAATATGTAGGCCTATACCTTGTCTGGCATATCCTGGCAAGCCCCCTGGCTGTGAGGGGATTAGGACCTTTATTACTGTTACGTCTGACACCTACACGAGTAGGCCAGCCTCATCCGGTATTCATCCCTTTGGAAGTTTGGTGGTACCATTAGAGGCCATAAAACTTTGGGAGAGGAGTGTGAATTGAGTTCTCAATTTAACCATTGACCACAGTCATAAAACCCCCGCAGAGAACTCACCAGCCAGGCCCTTTGTCGGCCTCGCCAGGTTCCCCAAAGCCAAGACAAGGTATAGAATTGCAATCAGCAGTAGACCCAGGGATGAAAGTCTTCAAGTTTTTCCCTGAAATCAAGTTTCAACAAATTTAATCAGGATATTTAGCTGTAGGGTAGATTCACCTGGAGTCGGACACATACCTTGAGACGGACACCTGATTTTGTGGCTATTCAAGCATACTTAATTTGTGAACAATAGTAAAGTAAAAGTGTTATTCTTTCCAAAAAGCACTAGAAGTATCATAGTAGTAGGGTACATAAATAACCTCAAATTTCACTGTCCGTCTCAGGGTATGTGTCCGACTCAGGGTGAATCTACCCTAGGCTCTCTTAGGATATATTTGATAATTACTCAATATAAACTCAATTAAATTATGAGGTATGTTATATCTTCAAGTTTTTGACATAGTCGACTTTCATCCCTGTAGACCTCTCCTGGGCCTTCGAGAGGTGACCAGGGCCAGGCCTCTCCAGGTCTGGGTAAGCATGTGATATAACATTAACAGCCCTACAGACCCCAGACAGCAGTGACGTGCTGATATGTGGCTTAAACAGTGACTGCTATACATCACACATATAGTACCCAACAAAACATACACCTTGTCATCAATAATACACCTACTTATTACTCACTGAAAGGCGTCAAACATACTCACATGGACCTCAGAGCCATCAAACACACCTGTGTTGGCGGATGTTGTTGTACCTGAAGGAACCTGTTCATACCTCCACTGTGACAGTGGGGAGTTCTACGTCCGCCGGATGACATCCATATCTGCAGGTGGTGGCATCTGGTGTTCCCTGTGGGCATGATCATTGTGATACTAATGGTTAAAATCGACTTTGAAGTAAAGATCTATTTGTGATATTTCGTTTTCTAATCTGTCTTATGGCTATCCACCTACCCCCTCCCTTTCCATGTCATGTGTGCATGATAACTTATTATCCAACTCACGTCCCAAGCACTAGTAACCTTCAATGTATGTATATATATATATATATATATATATATATATATATATATATATATATATATATATATATATATATATGTGTATGTATATATATATATGTATATATATATATATATATATATATATATATATATATATATATATATATATATATATATATATATATATATATATATATATATATATATAACCTAAAAGGTCGAACCGAAAAAGGTGAAAATTGGCCAGAAACCCCCCTTGTCCCTCCCCCCCCCCAACTTTGTAACTGTTTGCCACGCCCATGGTGAGCGATTGATGAAGAAGAACATATTTAGAAATGAGGCCCTCAGAACAGATACCGATAGATTTATTATTTTTATACCAGATGGGGTGGTGGTAAGTCCAGGTATTGCAAGACTGAGGTTTACTCACCTGTACTATAGACCCACAGCTGTGTATGCATTGTAAGGAACTATAGGCACATTTCCGAAAACAGCCATTGCTTGTGTGACCTACTGTCTCCATCTGAGTACTGGTCGGCCTCCCAGGCACGAGGCCATAGTCCTCCATACACTACTGTACAGACTGGGCTATACAGGCTATTTTACGGTAAGCATATCCGTTGTGCAACAAACCCAATAATTTTTATACATAATATACATGTAGGATAGTTTGTAGGTCTGTAGGTCTCCCAATGGCCTAAATAGATTACCACTTATGGCTCTGGACCACTATATATAACAAGGGGATTTCTTTGAATTGACAGGCGACATGGGCATTTCAATATTTCAAACTTGACAGGGGACATTGTAATCAATTATAAATGAGAGAGACAAGGGACATGGACATTTATTGTCATTGACAGGATCGACACATCGACAGAAAATCGATAGGAATCTTCATCCTATCCTATATTAATACTAATCTAGGACTAACCTCCACAGTTCCTGGTTGCCTGACACAATTTATAAGGCATACTAGTACTCCCATACATAGGCCAGCCCACGTTCCGCCAAAAGTATTCCTGTACTTGGATTCATAATAGTCAAACTGTAAATGGAGGCACTCTTTTCTGGTTAAACCTGCAGTTCTTACCGCACGTCCAGTAACAGTCAGAGTGCAGTCGGGACATGTACTCAGCTCTATATATATAGGGGCGCTGGGCCTTTAAGCCATCCATCTTTAGAAGAAGCCCCACTGGACAGGATTAATATACATTTCTGCCCAGATTTATTAAGTTTTCTTTACACCAAACGTTTTGGGGACTATAGACTGATGAGATGTAAGTGCAGGGGCTGATCAAAATGATGGAATCCTACAGTTGCAATAGGTACTACAGTCTAAAATCGAAATCCCTTCTATTTATCTTACAGGATAGCTCCTAGTACCAATATACCCATAGATCTACAAGTATGCCCTTATGGCTAGTGCACACACATTATTGAAAGAGATATTGTACATGTGAATCTATATAACTATATACATATCCTGTTTATCCCCAGATCCACATTCACAGCAGTTTTAACACCTATCATATAGTCTAACCTGATAGAAAATGGCGTGGCTGGTCCACGTAACCTTAGCGACCGGCCTCATCTTGACGATGCTAGGACCAGGGGAACCAGCGCGAATCCTGCTCATGCCAATCACAAGTGGCAGCCACTACATGAACATTGAACAGGTGAGTAGATCATGTAGTTAATGGTTATGTCCTTATGTAAAACCTAAAACCTCATAATTATATTATATATATATATATATATATATATATATATATATATATATATATATATATATATATATATATACTATATTATATTCATACATCGCGTCAATGTGTACAGATTATGATGACGGTGTCTCACAAACTTGGGCCAATGTTTTTGTCTCTGACCGGGTGCCGTCTCTGACCAGGTGCGTCTCTGACCAGGTGCCGTCTCTGACCAGGTGACAGAAAAAGGGTGTTTAAAAAAAATCGAACTCATATAATTATATAAGGATTTGTAAAAAGTTTATGGCGATTGTTACATAATTATGATTATGATTAGCCTCCTGCTGTTGGTATTTTGACCTTATCATGTCAAACCGGTCAGTGACGGCACCTGGTCAGAGACAGCACCTGGTCAGAGACGGCATCCGGCCAGAGACAAAAACATTGGCCTAAGTTCGTGAGACATAGCCTGATGATCCATTTCCCACACCTAATGTTTTCAAATGAAAACCTGAAAAATGTGATGTCAAAGTTAAAGAAAATCCTGACACTATAAAACCTATGCACACCAATCCTCTAGCATTACTTATATAGAGATAGGACCTGTGTAATTCTTCTATAAACTCATAAAAAATGTCTTTGTTCTTGAATAGGGAAAGCTGCCTTACATTAAATACCATTCATATTTGCCATATACATTTTAGATACCCTGCTGTGATAGGCCTACCATTGTTCCACAATAGATAATAAAAATGCTCATGTTGATATTGATGATTTTATTTACCAGATGTTTCGCAAGAGTGTTTGCAGTAGGGTGTGTTTCAGGTTACATGGTCTGAAAATCTTATTTTCCCTTTTCCACGAAATTGACTACCAGACTACCAAACACCAGTACCCACTCACCAACCACTGCTTTGACTTGCAGAGCTTCAACTCAGCTCTAAAATAGCCCAAAAATGGCCAAAAATATAGCTGTTTTATTTTTTCGGCCCTGTTTTGCTAGGGAGGGTCGGTCAACCTGATACAAACCTTTGATTTTTTTGGCCTTATGGAGCAAATTTCTCAAATTGTTCTTGCAGGTGGCTAAAGCCCTAATGGAAAGAGGCCATGAGATCCACAGCTACATGAACGATGATTGTAAGGATACAAGAAAGATGGCTGACCTGGGAGTCACAATCCATCCCTACAGAAATGCTGAGTTTGGCTGTATTGGTGATGATGAGGCATTCACTTTAAAGCATATGTCCACATTCATGGGAGAAACCAGTTTCTTTAACCTTATGAAAGTTATGAAGGAAACTACCAAAGTGTTTAGTTCAGAAATCAATGCATTCTTAGATAACGCTGATGTTATTCAGTCGCTCAGTAAAGTTGACTTTGACTTGTGTATCCTCGATGCAATATTTACCTCACCATTCTATCGTATCATTCCTTACAAGCTAGGCATCCCAACGGTGTCCTTACTAGCAGTATTTGATGCAAAAATCAGTGGTTTACCAGCTTTACCATCGTTTACTCCTTATATCAATTTTGGGAAATACACAGATGAGATGTCCTTCATGGAAAGAGTTGCTAACACTGCTGTAACTTATGCCTTTGATACAATGCTTTCTCTTCAAAGCCCTGCATCAGATAATAGCCTTGTCTCAAAATATGCCCCTGAGAAGCCATATGTAACATTAAGACATTTAGAAGAACAGTCAGTCTTATGGCTGGTTATGACTGATATCGCCATTGACTATCCCCTTGTACGAATGCCACATGTTGTAAACATAGGTGGCATTAACACTAGACCACCGAAGCCGCTACCTACTGATTTTCAGAATTTGGCAGATGATGCAAAGAATGGACTCATCATTGTATCATTTGGTTCATTTGTGAGTGCGTTTCCTGAAAAAATAAAACAGAAACTTTTGCATGTTTTTGGCCAATTGGAGCAGACTATTATATGGAGGTTGCCTAATATATCCAAAGATGATGTTCCTGCCAATGTCCATCCAGTAAAATGGATCCCTCAAAATGATCTTCTTGCTCACCCAAACACGAAGCTGTTTATAACTCATTGTGGTGCAAATGGTCAGTTTGAAGCCCTTTACAATGGGGTACCAATGCTAGGGTTGCCAATCTTTGGTGATCAGGTCTACAACTCACTAAGGATGGCCAAAAAGAGCCTGGGTATCCACATGGACCTCTTCACGGCTGAATCAGATGATATCAAATCTGCTGTAGAAGAAATTCTATCAAATGATACTTACCAAACCAGAGTAGACATACACTCTGCTATGTTTAAAGACAGAGCAATGACACCGATCGAGACGGCAGTGCACTGGGTTGAACACGTCATCAAATATGGTTCGAACCACCTTCTGTCACCTGCCCTTGAATTCCCATGGTATAAATTTTACTCTTTAGATGTAGGTATTTTCCTTTTTGTTGCTGGACTCATATTGGTGTACTTTATGTACACATTGTCTAGATGTCTGTGCGGGTGTCTCTGTAGGCTCAGAAAGGGAAAGATGAAACAACAGTAGGCCTAGAGCCCCACACATTTGAGTCATTATCTGAGTCATTGGCGTTCTACAATGTCATATAAATGTATTCTGTATAATTATTATGTCATTGCGTTTCTGATGGATGATGTTCACTCAGAAAGCACACACAACTTCTTTTGGTATACCAGATTGTATTGACAGTACAAGAGTTATTATGGCAGGAAGATCTCTAGATATTTTGAGTACCATAAATTTGTTCCTGTGCTTGCTCCAAAACTCATCCTATGTATAATATATTTTTCTGCATAGAGATACTACATATGTCTCTCCTAACTAACTATGCAGCCTTAAGGTGTACCGTGATTTGATATCAAGTTGTGTTCATAAATATTCCAACTATCATGCAAGCAAGTAACGAAAGTAAGTTTGGTGGCCTCAATTAAGCAGTTCTTGTGTACTCATTTCTGCTTTCCTTAATTCTTATCACATGTCTTTTCTTCATCACTAGTCACCCTGAGGAATCATTGTAAAATAAACATCAATAAAGCATAATACATTGTAGGCTATCCAAATTCATAGTATTCATAATAGTCATATGTGTTATTATACTATCTGCGTACACTGTATTCCAATTGTGAAAGCAGAATTGTATTGGGAACTCCAAAATAATACTTATTTGTATATTTTAAGCACCAAATGATGAATCCATCAATAATTATGTAAATAAAAGTTATAAATATTTTAAGGTCTTTGTCTGGTCTTGCATGTTCCAAATGATATAATATGCTCATATCACCAACTGCATTTGAATAAATGCATTATTATTTAGATGATCATTCCAATTCTTTCACTTGCATTAACTTTGAATCTAGCTTATGGTGGCCATTTCATATCCACTATAAATGTACACATTATATTCCATGTGTTTTAAAAACAAGCTTTCAGGGCTGCAGAGCTTTTCATTTAGCGAGCTGGCGGCCATAATGATAAACAGTGATATTTCAACAACATTCACCAAAACTATCAGTGTTATATGCACTCAATACATGCTTCTTTTTCTCTTCTTTTTTCTTTAATACCAAAGTTTCACTCATACTTGAACTTTGTATGCGTCAGAACTGGTTATTCCATCTACTTTCAATAGGCAATAAATCAGTAATGTATACACATGTTACCGGTAAGTCCCAAACGGCTATTGTGATCAAATAGAGCATGTCCGGCAATCCAGGCCATTAACCCAAACTGGGCTGAGGACACATATTATTTTGAATTGAAAAAGGGGAAACCAGGTTATACATTTCCGAATGCAGACACTATAGGAGACCTACATTTACTCTCGTTCCCAAATCCTTCCGAAGGAAGGCTCTGGTAACTGCTGGGATTTTGCTGGGTCTGGGCAACCCCTGCTGGTAGCTTGGAACCAGCGAACAGGAACAGGAAATGGAACCAGAAAGGCTGATGGTAAATCTACCTAAAACTACCATCATACATTCTGGTTCCATTTCCTGCTCCTGTTCGCTGGTTCCAGCCTACCAGCAGGGGTTGCCCAGACCCAGCAAAATCCGAAGTTCAAGGTCATTTGGCTGTCCCCAGAGCCTTCCTTCGGAATGATTTGGGAACGAGAGTAACCTACATTGGGCTACCACCCTGCTCACTTACCCCTAGTTCTATGCCAAGTCTCCTCACATCTCTACACATCGTATATCACTGGTCAGGCCTCTTCTCCCCTGACCCTGTTCAAGCACTGCACTCTATGGTAAGTTTAAAATATCTGGGATCAAATAATTTTCCTGATAATACTGTATCTCCTAGATATGGAGAACCCTGTGGAAAAGTTGCTATGGACAAGACGGGGCAATATACCCCCTGCTGCAGATGACATGACTTTCCCATGTCCCAGGGACGCTGTTGGTAGAAGCGATTCTCGCCCTGTTGTACATGAATTGCATGGGATGGGGCCCTGGATAGGAGGGTGGGGGTGGATCTCACATGTGTATTATAGTAAAATGACAATGCCACTTGTCACTTAAATCTAGAATTAAACGAATCAGCCCTGATATCCATTCCAGTTGTCAATGATTCTTGAGTTGAAGGTATATCATGATCAAAAAAAGATATACAATATCATATATCATGTATTTTACTCTCGAAATTAAAATCATAATGTTCTATAACCCGTGTCATGGATAGAAGAGAATGCATGTAATATACAAACAACTAAATTACTAAATCAAAATAAATTGTTAGAAAAAAAAATTACAGTATGTTCCCCATCCTTTCCATAGAGTTCAAGTATGGCAGCCTTTCATATGGTGGCTGTACTCGCCACCCTCCTCTTGGTGATATGTGGATCTGCGGAGACTGCAAAAATACTGCTTATTCCCTTACCTGGTGGCAGCCACTACATGAACATGGAACAGGTGAGTCTTATGGGGTTCTAGCGGTGTAAGTGCACATACCCCGGGGGTCCACTCCTTGACTTATGTGCGTACACACACTGAAGGAAAAGGGGCCCTTTTTGGGTGCCACCAACTGCGCATGCAGCCCCTCTCTAAGGGGTACCTTTTTTGATCATTTTGGGCGAAAGGGGTACCTTTTAGAGCACATGATTTTGGGAATTTCTATAATATCTACCGATCATGATATTTTATATGCTTATTCTTTCGTCAAGGCCATCTTTTGACACGGAAAGGGGCGCTTTTCTGATAATATCGCTTCAAAAGTTATACATTTTCCTGGATTTCCCCTGTAAAATCAAACGTTATTTGGGTGCTTTAGGCAATCACCCGTGAAAGAGTTCTTTTTCTCACAAAAATCTCTTTCTAATGGGTAACTTTTTCAGAATTTCCCGCAGTTATAAGGGTACTAAATTCGGGGTGATGTATGCACATAGTTACTATAGAAAAGATAGGGAGTGGCCCCCCGGGGCACATACAAGCTAGCACTTGAAACTGTTGCCATATGTCATAATTTACCCAATAAAACATTTTAGAAAATGAAGATGACACCATGAGGCCAAAAAAGTAAAAGGTGTGTTTTAGCTACCTGACCCTAGTTTCAAAAAAGGTCCGACCCTAGCATTTTAATTGTCCGATCTCAGGAAATTGCTTTTTAACAAGAATGCCCAACAATTTCATGATATTCCTAGTTATTGTAAGAATCGGTGAGTCGTCCTGATGACCCACGAGTTGATGTGGCAGTTCATGACTCATTCTATATTTTTAAAAATCCGACCTACCTACCCTAATTTTTTGGACCATATGGCCTGAGCTTTTAACTGGCAGCTTTAACATGCGATCATACATCTTGTCCTATCAACGCATTATGGGCTTTAACCAGCTAGCATTGAATGAGCACCATACCATTTTAATACCATGGCAACACGAAATGAAAGTTGAAATACGTTGTGCATCTTACAAAACCCTTTGCTGAATCTGGGAATCTGGGAAAAAGAGTTTTGATATTACCACACATATTACCCAAGCATGTTTCTTAGCTTTTTTGTAAACTGCAAACTGTACGTTATGGTGCAGAAAGAAAAAAAATAATACCAAAAAGAAATCGACACTAACATACACAATCTGAGACTCATAATACTGTGTCAACAGCTTTGACCGTGTCACCGTGTCGAATTTTAGCAAGAAGGACCGTGTCGCAGTGTCGAATTTTATATGTATAGAATATACTGAGGCCTTTTAAAAATGACTGTATCTGTCGAATCTTAAAAGGGCCATGTCGGCCGTGTCGGATTTTAAAACCCCCGTGTCGCCGTGTCGAATTTTACCCATGTAGAGGCACAATACTGCAAGATTAGATTCATCATAGATCCTGTTTTTGTTACAGATAGCAATACCCCTGCTGACAAGAGGTCATGAACTCCATGCCTACATGAATGACGAATGTAAGAAACTTCCGCAGATGGCAGACTTAGGAGTCACAATCCACACCTACAGTAACCCAGAGTATGGCTGTTTCATAGATAATCAAACATTTATGAATGACTTCGTATCTCAGTTTATGAGTGGAGCAAGTATTTTCACAATCATTTCTTTCATGGAGAGTCTCAATGAAATGATGCAAGTAGAGTTTGTACATTTTCTTGGTAGTGAGGTAATCATGAAAGAGCTTGCACCTGCTAGCTTTGACTTGTGCATTGTTGATGGGTTATTTTCAGCAGCCTATTATCATATACTACCATATAGACTCAACATACCAGTTGTGACACACTTGGCAACGTTCAACCCTGCAGTAGCTGGTCTTCCCGTAATTCCATCATTTACACCATACATAAATATGGGAGAGTTCACAAACGAGATGTCATTCATAGAGAGGGTTGCCAACACTCTTATGTACTGTGTAATTGATGGCCTAATTGAATCAACAAACCCAAGTGCAGATTCTTCCCTTATTGCCAAATATGCTCCAGAAAGACCCCCAATAACCATGGCTGAACTTAAGAGAAAGTCAAAATTATGGCTGGTTATGACTGATGTTGCCATTGACTACCCCCAGATACGCATGCCTCATGTTATTAACATTGGTGGTATTAACACAAGACCACCAAAGAAACTTCCCGAGAATTTTCAAAATTTAGCTGATAAAGCAGAAAATGGACTGATCCTTGTGTCATTTGGTACAGCTGTGCTAAGTTTCCCTGATAATATCAAACAAAAGCTACTTACTGCATTTCGACAGTTGGATCAAACTGTTATAATGAGGTTTGACAAGGCATCAACTGATAATGTGCCCAGTAATGTACATGCTGTGAAGTGGATGCCTCAAAATGATCTTTTAGCTCACCCAAATACCAAACTGTTCATAACTCATTGTGGTGCAAATGGTCAGTTTGAAGCCCTTTATAATGCAGTACCGATGCTTGGTCTGCCGATCTTTGGTGATCAGTTCTACAACTCTCGGAGGATAGCCAATAAAGGCCTCGGCATCCACATGGAGTTACTAAAATTTACACCTGATGAATTAGTATCTGCGATACGAGAAATCCTAACAAACAACAGTTACCAGAGCACTATGGACATCCACTCGGCTATGTTTAAGGACAGTGCAATGACTCCAACTGAGACGGCTGTATTCTGGATTGAACATGTCATCAAATACGGATCAAACCACCTTTTGGGACCTGCCCTAGAATACCCTGGGTACAAATTTTGGTGTATTGATGTGATCCTGTTCTTAATATTGATTGGAGGCATAGTGTTTTTCATTGGTTACTATGTTTTGAAATTGATGTGCAGATGTATCTGCAGTCTCAGAGGTAAGAAGGTTAAACAGCAATAAAGTACTTGATTACTTATGGATCCAAAGGAACATTAATGAAGCAGGAAAATGAACCCAAGATAAGGCCCAAATGTTTCAGGTTACATGGTCTAAAAATCTAGGTAGGGTAGGTCAGATTTTTGTTGTTTATTTTTTTGGACTGAAGAGCACCCAAAAATTGACTTGCAAACGTCAGCACTGACTCGCCGGAAATGGCGTCAACTCATGGACTATCAAATTGTCTCTGAAATAGCCCCAAAATTACTTAAAATATGTATATTTTGTCAAAATTTAATAAAAATTTCCAGGGTTGGTCCTGTTTTGCTAGGTAGGGTCGGGTAACCTGAAACATACCTTTTTTAAATTCGGCCTAACAATAAATAGCCTCAGTTCTCTGCCATGTATGTCACAGTGCCTATGGAGCCTCTCTTCCAGCCATGTCTTAATGAATATTATCCACAGAATAGTAATGTGCTGCCACAACCATCCTAAATGTTGCTTCCATTTATACTTTTGTAATTTATCTATATCTATGTTTAGACAAAATGACATATTTCGGAGTTGATATTAAGAAAAATATGAGGTCATTACCAGAAATGCATTATTGTTAAAAACTACTGGATCTACTTAATATTACTTATCAAATGTATGTATAGTGTATACACAAATGACTTGCACTGTATACTGTGCAGAATACAAATCGGGTGAATAGCCATGGCACAATAATCATTATTGTAAGTATATATAATCCATCGGTTATTGCAATCTGCACACTGCTTGTATACATGTACAGTGACATTGATTTCGTGTTTCATTACTTTTTCTAACTTGTAACCTTTGTTCTACAAACTGTTCCTCCAAATTGATTAGCTGCACATATGTGAAGGGATAAGAGTTCCCAAGGATATAGATGTGGATGTACTGAATGAATTTTGTGAAACTGGACCTATACCATTCAGTATTTGGTGATGTCTTGCTCGTGTATTTGTTACATTATTATCCATGTAAATGTGTATATTGCTTTTGATATATAATTGATTATAAATGACACTTATGTTTTTTACTAATATGACACTGTAAACCTTTTAAACGTTAACTCAGATTTGGACCTGATTGTAGAAATAAACCCTCGAGTAAAGTATACAAGACAGCCTCAATATAATGATTAATTCAGTGATAATAAAATTCCTAGAGCCCGACTTTTATTTTCTAAATTTCTTTTTAACTTTTATCCTCCATGCTTTTGAAATATCCTGAGGTATTTGTAACCCAGAAAAAAAGGGTGTGGCCTTAGGCCACATAAAAATGATTTTCAGCTTTGCAACACCGCATCATTGAAAAAGGGCTGCATGAGTGTTTTTATTTCATATTTTCAATCTTTTTTTTGCAAACTCCCCCCATGCATGAATATGGTAAACCCAAACATCTAAAGATAGTCTCAACGATCAATTGAGGTAGAAACTCATGGTACAAAAATAGGTATATCAAATTTTAAAATCTCGCACCTATTTCAACCCAAAAGTATCGGCAAAGGTGATAATAAGTTTTTATCGGCCCTAGAGTTCTACATGTTCCTTTCATCCAAAACTACAGAATATGTAAAAGAATTTTACTTCAATGGTCTTTAAGCAAAAGTAGCAAGTAGCCAAACAACCTTTTATGTAAGTGTGCAGAGCAATCATAGGTGTTCACAATATTGGTTGTCTAATTGTGAAGAATAGTTGATTTTTTGTAGAGATATATTATGTAAATGTAGTAAAACAGGGTATGGTTTCAGACATGAAGGGTGGGCGTTTGGTTTTGACTGCCAAGCAATTCTATCATTATTCGTTATCATTATCCATGAACATATGTAGTATATATTGTATCGGAACGGGACTATGCTTAAGTACTGTTTATTACTCACTCGATATGCAGCCAATCAGAGGCCTCCATTTGGTCACGTGACCCGTTGCCATGGTAACGTGACCTACTTAGGACTCTCAGCCAATCAGAAGCCAGCATTCTGGGTGACCTACTGACCTACTTAGAAGCTCTCAGCCAATCAGAGGCCGGCATTCTGGTAACCATGGTAACGTGACCTACTTACGTCACGTGACCTACTTAGGCTCAGCCAATCAGAAGCCAGCATTCTGGTAACTATGGTAACGTGACCTACTTAGGGTTTTGTTTGTAAACAACACCACGTGGCTCTCTTGTTTGTAAACAACACCACGTGACACGTGACTGTTTGTAAACAAACAAAGTTATATAACTTATATATATAAAAATAAAAACACAACAAGATAATTTCTTTTTTTTTTCATTTTATTCTTATTTTCATTTCAATCAAAAACACACAAGTTTATGCTTTTTTAGCTTTCTTCTTCGATTTGCAACCGAACAGGCCGCAAAGTCTCACGCCGCCGTCACTCGCACCACACCCCTGACGTCCTCTCTCCAATAGACATTGCACGACTTGGGATAAATCCAACACCATTTCGGCAAGGCAGAGAATCTTTGCTTCCACGAAACGTCCGCCATCGCAACAACCCATTTTTTCTGTCACAACATCATCATCGATAGCTTCTGACTCACTGTCCGGTCGCTCAGCTTTGGGATTTTGCTCATTCGCATGACGCACTTCTTGGGGTTTCTTGTTCGACATGCTTCAATTAGGAAATGAACGCAATGAGGTCCACAGGTGTCAGCAGAAGTGTCTTGTAGTTGAACGCGGTTTCTTTGCCACTTGAACGGAGCAGAGCGTTCCACGAAAGACAAGAACTCCGCACTCAGCGGCGGTAAGCCGAAGGAATCAAAGTAGTACACTTCACCCGTGCTCTACACGTAAAACGCTACCCAATGCTGACCTGGTAAATGTTGCGGATCTGTGTTGCTCACGAAACAAGTGTCTTTGATAGGGTGCTTCGGAATAGTGTCACAAGAGAAAACACCTAGGAAACGATGTTTTGTGTGAACGTTTTCCTTCAACACTCTACTTATTTCAAGCGTATTCATACGCTAAGTACTGCTGTCTTGTCTTCAGTTCATGTGGTAGTCGGTGATGGGATGTCGATCTCTGGTCAGCTCGACGACGTTGTCGTACACTAAGTAGAGTAGCACCGTTGTTGTCGCTTGTAGCGCCGAGCGGAAACTGACTTCCACCCTCAGCTGACCTGCTCTTATAAGGTTCACGCGACACCCGTCGTGCGATCTGTCTGGGGTTAAATCGAGGGGGAACACCGTGTAACCGTTCAGGAATTGCTCGTATGAAATACCACAGGAGCGCGCGCCCTCGTACATCCCCGTTTCCGTGTGTAGCGCCAAGTACTCTCTCACGGCCGCTTTGGTTTTAAAGTCGGGCACGTAAGCGTCGTTCGGCACCTTCTGATCGTTCACTACCACTTGATGCAAGCTGATGTCGTAATGCTTCATCTCGAACGGGTTCTTGTTGTAGTTACCGTTGAAGGCGTCGTGGTCCAGGAAGCAAATCATCATCGACTTGGGAAGCTGGCCTGTGTTGGAGTGCGTGTAGCTGTGATCTCTGTTACCTTGAGGGATGGCGTACGTCGTCACCTCCACTCTGTTCACCGGGTAGTCGAAGGGGCCGTGTTCGATCACTGCTCTTTCGTGCGTTTCCGCTACAGCGTCCGCCACCAACACACGTCGCACGTAGAGCTTTGCTTTGTAGATCTTCAATTTGTAGCCTGCGTCAGGGGTGCACATCAGATAGAAAGAGGGCGCTGCCTGTTTCAGAGTGAGATTGATTTCTGTCTCTCCAACGATGAGCTTCGGTTGATGAGCCAGGTCAAAGTGCAGTCGCGCCATCAGCGAAAAGCGCTGGTTGGAGATTAGCTTCCTGCGCGCAGCGTACCCTGCATTCGCGTTAGTCAACGTGTCAAACTGACCAGGCGTATCTTCATGCCACCCCTGGGCGCTCATGACGCCACGCTTCACGTCTTTGTTGTAGTTGAGTAACCCTTCCAAGTAAGCTCGGTAAGGGTAGGTCTCGGTGTTGCCAGACACTTTGAAACTGCCGATGGAGACTTGGACGTCTTTGAAGAGCGAGTGAGCCAAGTTGTTCACCGGAGCTACCGCGTCGTTGTCCATTAGCGCCGCCCCGTTCGCTTTCAGCACTTGACATTCCAGATGAAGGTAATTCTCGTTCAGGTCTGTGTACTCTTGCGACTTGTTGATGGTGAAATTTATGTTACCTCCATCCTCTAAAGAGTTTTTTGTTTCTATCCCGAGGAAAGACGACTTTAAGATAGTAGTCTGAGTCGGCGCTACGGTGTGCAGGTCGAGCTCAGAGAGCGCGCACTCGTTACTGCTCTCGTGTACGTAAGCCATTGTGTTCTCTCTTCACGCTGACAACAGACTGACGCCGGCCACCTCCAGGTCTTTTTATTTATACCTAAGCGCCTAGGCGCTTACCGGTCGAATACATCCCCTCTACGTCTCTTGCAAGAGCCACCGCCCGTCTGAGGAGAACGCCGGCGACGTTTCTTAGATGCGCCAGTTTTCTTTCCTCCTGAGAACGCCGTACTCGCCAGTCTCTTCAGAGCGCCTGCGCCTCGGTCTTTCACGCTGCTCTTTAAAGTCCGACCCGCCAGCACATCTTTAGCTACACCTACACCGGCGCGGAGCAGCGTTTTTCCCACTGTCTTCAATAGCGGGGTAGCCGAGCGCATCAGACCTAACAGAGCGCCGCCCAAACCGTGCCCGCTCTGGAAAGAGCGCCCGCTGTACACGTTGATGCCGTTGCCCAGCTGCGCGTTTTAGTAATCGCTGTACCCTCTGCCGACGGTGCGCTTGGGTGGAAAGTACGGAACGCGTTCACGCATCATTTTTTTGTTTTAGCGCTCAATAGGTCTCAGATGAAGTGTCACGGTCACCTCGCCTCTACTGAATGGGATGGAATGGCCGGATCGGTCTCTTAAATAGATGCCGACCTCGGTCAACCTCTTGGATTTCAAGGGGAAGTAATCCAAATGGGGAAAACTGATAGCTTGCACGCCACCTCGACGCCTTCCGCCTCTGTCCACCGCGACGCAGCGTAACAGCGGCACTTGCATGTCGCCCACACGTCTCTCCTGGATCATGTCGGTGTATATGTACACAGAGTGCACATCCCCGAAAACATCCATGGAGTAGGCGCCGGTAGTCGGCGACGCGAAACACGTCTTCTCTCCGAAGCCTAGAACACATGCGAGATGCTGAGTCAGCAGGATAGCACAGTGTCTCGGCGGTTTGATGGTGATGCGTTTCGTCTTGGAGTCGTACGATAAGATCCCCATCGGTTTGAGCAGGAAGCTGGAGCCCCCTAGTCTGTCATCTCGCAACGTCTCACTCAAGCACTCGACTAGGGTGTGGTTGCTTCCGGTGAAAATAGGAGGTATCTTGAATATGTTTGGCATCAAAGTGCGCACTTCCATGTCTTTCTCCATCTTTTCGATCATCTGTCTTGCTTGATCGCTGATCGCCTTCTTCTTCACGGCCGGGGACAAGAACTGCTTGTATACGGCATTCGTCTGTCTCAAGTCGACCTCTCTCTTGAACCTTTTTGTTTCCGGTTTCAATCGCTGCTCTTCCGACGTGTCTGACATCTCTTCCACCGTTACATAGCTCGCTTCTTCACACTCAGCGGGTATTTTTTGCTGAGGATTAGCTTGAGCTTGCTCAGACCGATTGCGTCTTTCATTCCCCTCCAGTCTACGTGCGGTTTTCTTCTTTCGGGGAATTTAGCGCCTTTTGAAACGTTCATCGCCTCAGCTAGTGAACCCTTCGTGCGCAGAGGAACAACGATGATCAAGTCGTCGTCGTGCACGTTACTCCATTCTGTAGGGAGGATGATCTCAGTCAGAGCCGCTTCGTACGCTTCGGGCAGAAGGAGCGGCGAGTCGAAGTGAGTTCGGAAAGACGTCAAGCTGTTGTCAGGATAATACTCCATAGAGCTGTTGCTAGGTAGGGTGATGTTCATTTTTTTCTATGTTATTTTTTTGACGGGGATCCACTCGTTGAACTTGTCGTCGTAACCTAACCAACGTACGAAAGCTAGCTCTTTACCGTCGACGGTCTTGCGGCGCAACACCTCGTCTATCAGATAGTTGTTGTCGTAACGACTCTTGTACACCTTCTGAACCTTTTCCGGGTAGAAGACGCCTTTTATCTCCTCGCCGTTGTCGTCTTTTAGCTCGAACCCTCTGCTTCCCAACGTTTTAGCAACGTCAACCACTTCCTCGCGCCAGTTTCCCTCGTACCCTTTGTCAAAGGTGCCTTTAGTTCTCAACATCCTCACTCTGTCACCCAGAGCGATGACGTCGACGGCAGACGTCTTTGTTTTTTTCTTCTTTTTCCATATTTCGTCGATTTGTTTGTTAGTTGGGAGATCTTGTCGGTAGAAAACTGTTTCGCTGTTTTCCGAGCTGACTTGAGCCGGCGCCATTTTCAACGTCTTGTGGTGTCTGCGATTGTAAGAAGACACTACATGGTGCAGTACGTCTACGTAGCGATACGTGCGCTTGTGTGTGAAATAACGCCACAGCTTCTCCTTCAGACTGCGGTTCAAGCGCTCCACTAGACTAGCTTTGATGTCGTCCTTCTCGCCAGTGAAAAACTCTATGCCCTCGCTCTTCAAGTGATCTTGAAAGATCTTGTTCACAAACTCTTTCCCCTTGTCTGTCTGAACAGTGCGCGGTTGTCTCTCGCCAGTGTCTGTAATCTTTTGGAAGGCCTCGGTAACAGCAGCACCACTCTTGGATTTAGTGGAAACGGCCCACGCATACCTAGAGAAAACGTCGATCGCCGTCACCACGTACCGGAAGCGGTCGTTGTGAGACGCCAAAGCCTGCATGTCCATCAGATCTATCTGCCACTGCTGATCGATTGCACCGGTTATAGTCTTGTTCCTTGCGAATTTTCTCCGAATGGGTTTATGTTTAGTGTAGGCGTCCAGCGACACTAAAGCATCTCGGATGACGGCCGGGTTTAGGTGGCGAAAATGATGTTTCTGGAGTTTAGTCACGCTAGTGAAACTGGAGGGTGCTTTGACGTCGGTATATTTAGCTACTACGCGCTTCTTTTCTTTTTCCTTCTTGGTCAGTCTCTTCACTGCTTTTCCCATCATCGGCCTGATGGAGTAGCACCAGGAGCAGGAGTGTACGACGCCTGCGCTTGGCGGTTGCGACCTTTCTTTTTCTTACTCGCCGCGCTGCTATATGACGACGGTTTCACTGTAGTCGGAGTTTGGAAAAGTTCACCGCCCTCGTCGTCTTCAGAGGATTGATCGTCCACCTGGAAAGAAGAGCCTGCTGCTTCTTCTTCTTCTTCCGAGTCGGAGCTCGCTTGTTTCCGACCTCTGTCAGTAAGCCGTGTGTCCAAAGGTCGGCCCAGTCCGCTCGCTTTATACAGTTTCCGATCAAGGAGTCTGTGGGATCTGTTTCGTGCAGCGCTTTTGTGAACGGAGAGTAGCCCGCCGGTCTGTTCGCCATCTTCCTGAACCTGGCGGCGTCGCTCAGTAATTCCACTATGTTGATGTGACGCTCAGGTTGTATTCTCCGACCCGACATCTCGCGCACCGCACCGTCCTCGTTCCACTTGACCAGACCGGATTTCTCCAATTTCTTGTACAGCGCAGCGGTCCGGATGCGATTCCTCTTGGGAACTTGGTTCACCAACCGCTCAAGTAGGGACGCGCTGGCTTCTTCAGCAGACTGACGGAGGTGAGCCGGTGGCAAAGAAGTGTAGGATGAAGAGATGTTGCTGTTGTTGGGATTCGCGAGAAAAAATTGCAATCTATTCAACAACCTTCGGTATTTCAACATTTTCTCGCGCGATTCCAAAGTGGGATCGTTCAACACTAAGTCCAAGTCCCTGTAGATAAACTGTAGCACCTGGTGCAATGCCGCGTTGGGATGAAGGGATTGTTCTGCATGCTTGTGGTAATAGGCCATATCGGTAGGTAGGCGGGCGGCGGTGGCAGGGGTGGAAGAGGAGGCGGCGGAACTCTCGTTCTTTTCACTACGCTCATCAGGAAGAGGAGGAAGGTTTGGAGCAGTAGAAGTACTAGCAGCAGCGACTGCAGTAGTAGCAGCGCTACTACTAGCAGCAGTGGGCACATGATGAAGTAGACCTCCTCGTGATGATTTGTAGAGCGTCTCAGGATCCACGAGCGCTAAGCGTTTGTAGTGTTGTTGCTGCTCTGAGTCTGTCATAGGGGCAACGGTGGCGATGGCGCTGGCAGTGGTGGTAGTGGTGGTAGTGTCGGCGAGTAGGTGTCGAATGAGGTGTCTCATATACAGAGAATGCTCTTTATAAGCGGTAAGGCCATCCCTATGAGAGCCGGAATGAGGAAACCTCCCTCTTGTACCAAGACGCGTCTCTTTTTTTTGATGGGAGTAGATGTTTTGCCGACCTCCCTCAACACGTCAGCCGATTCTCGAAGCTTGTCCAGTTGTTTGTCGCTGAGCGGGATGTTCCCTACGAGTAAATTGTGACAGATCTCACTCAACGCTGCGATCAGATCGTCGCTTCCAGAGTCTATTAAATGCGAGCAGTCCTTTGGCGAGCACTTAGCTAAGTGCTTGAGAGTGCCAAAGTGTCTTTCGAGTAGATGAGAAGCCATTTTGCTACTACTTTCTCTTCTTCTTTTTTTTGTCTAGCCGTACGAATACTAGCTGAGAGTGTATGGATGTCAAAGAGGAGCGTATTCTCAGATCGTCAGGTGTTGACTGCTTGAAGTCCAGAAGGAGGTATGAGTGAGGCCGCTTGAGTTCATGGGTAAATATACTAGAGAGGGCCGCCGCGTTGGAGGGAAACACCTGGCGAGACAGACTAGCTATTTGCCCCATGTCGCGCGGGTTCTTGAAAACGATCATGTAGTGAGCGTTCAGACTCATAGTTCGAAAGTTGGGTGATTTCTGAAATAGGTTCTGAGTGATATATATGACGCTCACGTTCCAGTGATGGGAGTATTTAGTAAAGATGTCAGCTACCACTTGCTGATTGGAACTGCTCATCAGATCGTCCAATATCAGTAGAGTGTGTGGTCGTAAAGCGTCTTCTGCTACTTCCACGTCTCCCGCTATAGACTCTTTGCTAGGAAGACCTTCTCTGAATTCCACACCGTACTGATTTTGCATTTTTTCAAACAGAGGTTGCCACTCGCCGTAATGGTAAAAAGTCTTTTCCACCGGCGGCGTGACCAAATTGTTCACGTCGCTCAGAAATTGATCCACCAAGCGCGATTTTCCACAACCCGACGGACCGCTAATGATACAACTAAAGGGTCCTTGTAGTCGAGCGTCGAAATGAATTTCTGTGAAGAGTTTGCTTTTACTACTCGACATTTTTGTTTTTTTCAGCACGCGTCAGAGAGTAGTTGTGTGTCTGACTGTCTGCTGTGTTTCTCACTCGAACGTTCGGTAGTGAATGGTTGTGGAGAAAAGTCAGCGGACCTTTTTATTATACCGGACGGTGTCACAGTAGCGGCGGCAGAAGTGTCTTTTTTTTCTTTTTCTTTTTGCGATAAATTCTATTTTCACTCAATAGTCATAAATGTTTGTATCAGACTCCAGAGGAGTCTGATACAAATATTTATTTTTTTAAATCATTTAGGCAAAGCTGGTCGCTTTGCCGCTTTTTTTTCTTTTTCTGTGTTGTGACACGATCGTCTCTAAAAAGCAATAAGGAGTGCGAGCGCGGCGGTGACAAATACATATTGGAGCGTATGGTTTAAAATAGTGCGTCCCTATCTTCTTCAATTCGGCTGCGTTGTAATATGCGGGATAACAAGTGACGACGTCGAAACGTTTAGAGACCGTGTTCACGTCGGCCACAACGCGCGTCCACCGAGTGGGAGCTGCAGTCACTCCCAAAAAACCGATCGGCTTGTCGAATCGTTTCATAGCGATTATTCTCACTTTATAAGAGGAGGCAGGGTGAGAGTAGCAGCGCTCTTTCTTTTCATGAAACACCCAACGAGTGGGGGCGCTGAGAGCGGCTATTATGCATTGGTGGAGTAAATACTGTTCTGAGAAGACGGCTCTCGGCCATGTCGCTACTTTTTCCTTTTCCGCTCTTGTATAACGACGATTTCTTTGGCACTCGGCTTTGCTTTTCTCGAGAATTTGGAACGCTTCAAGAGAAGCGTGAGCCTCAACTACGTGACGCTCTCTACTTTGAGATAAAAAAATAGCCGGGCAGTTGAGGAGGGCACTTTGTTTGTGTGTCCGTCTTTTAAAAACTCGCGCCCTCTGCGGCGCCATATTTCTTTCCTCCGAAAAAAAAAGACTGAGTGAAAATAAAAAATTTTAAAACAAAAAGCTCAAAGAAAAAAATAAGCGATAAGCAGACTCAGCTCGAAATTTCCTGCTGGCGTGTAAGTGTAGCGGTAGTAGTGATGGCGGTGACGGTAGGGGCGGCCGGGTGACTGCAGGCGGTTGCGGCGGTCGGCTGGCCGGCGGTGGCGGTGGCGGTGGCGATGGTGGTGGGGGTGGCGGTGGTAGAAGGGTGTGTGGAAAGAGAATGCATCTCAGTCTTTTATAGGAGCGACGAGAGTTCGACTTAGTCTGACATTTTCAGCTGTCGCATGCTGACCTGCTGCTATCATTAGAGAAACAAAAGCCCTAATCACGCTTTTCAGCTGGATCCTTCCACCCACCAGTCATGGATCCAGATGGGAGGGTGGTTTAAAATTAATCCGTGTACCGACTGTCATACAATAGTGTAATTAGTTGAACGCGTGTTACCTGTATAAAGGATTAGGAGGTCATGGGCTTAGAGTGTGTATAGAAAGCAACTACAGGTAGCGTGAACAAAGCGGCCCCCTCCCTTTCTGTCACTCTGTCTGTGACTAGAGGGTGCGCGTGTGGTAAGCGACTTAAATCTAAAGAAAAAAAAATCACCCTCTCCTGTCGTCAGCAGTCAGCTGGCCGGCGGCTGGAAAATGTGATTAGAGGGGTGAGCGCGTAGTAAGCGACTTAAGTCTAATCTAAAGACCTGCCGTGAGTGGGCAGCTGGCCGGTGGCTTGAAAAAGGGAGGAGTCGCCGCCCTACCGCGGAGTAAGGGTATCTAAGGGGAGTGAAACCGTCTTCGTCATCATCATCATCATCATTCTCTCTACTACTACTACTACTACTACTACTACTACTACTACTACTACCACCACCACGCCTCAATTTGCAGATCACCATGATGGAAAGTTACGACCGTGACATGAAGTGGTATGATGAAGCAGCGCGCGAATGTGAAGCTGCTGCTGTAGCCGCTGCTACTGCTGCTGCTAGTGCTGCTCATCATGCTACTGCTGCATTTACTGCGGCTGTTAGTGACGCTCGTTGTGATGGCGTTGTTGTTGCCGCTGCGGCTGTGACTGCTGCTGTTGCTGCTGCCGATGCAGCTACTAATGCCGCCGATGCCGATGCTGCTGCTGCTGATGCTGTTGCGGCTGCCGATGTCGCTGCTGATGTCGCTGCTGATGTTAGGACTGCTGCTGCTAGTGTACGCTCTGTTGCCCTTGCTACTGCCGCTGCTGCTGTTGTTGCTAATGCTCACGCTACTGCTGCTGCCGCTGCTGCTGCTGCTGGTGCCGCTGCTGCCGATGCTGCTGATGCTGCTGCTGATGCTGCTGATGCTGCTGATGTTAGTAGTCGTGTCGACAAAGAATCGTCATTTGTCACACTTAAGCCTCCAGTTGAATGCGCGACGGGTAGTAGGGCTACCAACGCGACGGCCGGATGGTGCAAATGGTGTCGTCGCTTCTGCTCGTGCTCTTGCTTTTCTTCCTGCCCTACCTGCTGCTGCTACAGTATAATAGTGTTATAGTGTTTGAATGAGAACGCGCGTACTTACAGATAGACACTGTAACAGATGTGCTTTTTGAAAATATAATTTTAGCATAACATGAAATTATCTTGTTGTGTTTTATTTTCTATATATAAGTTATATAACTTTTTTTTTGTTTACAAACAAAACACGTCACGTCACGTGTCACGTGGTGTTGTTTACAAACAAGAGAGCCACGTGGTGTTGTTTACAAACAAACCCTCAGTAGGTCACGTTACCATAGTTACCAGAATGCTGGCTTCTGATTGGCTGAGCCTAAGTAGGTCACGTGACGTAAGTAGGTCACGTTACCATGGTTACCAGAATGCCGGCCTCTGATTGGCTGAGAGCTTCTAAGTAGGTCAGTAGGTCACCCAGAATGCTGGCTTCTGATTGGCTGAGAGTCCTAAGTAGGTCACGTTACCATGGCAACGGGTCACGTGACCAAATGGAGGCCTCTGATTGGCTGCATATCGAGTGAGTAATAAACAGTACTTAAGCATGGTCCCGTTCCGATACAATATATACTACTAACATTATATGTCATGCAAGGTTTGTTGTATATGGGTGGGCCATTTGTTCCGTGGCATTTATTTCATCATGTTATGCTGCTGGTCGTATATATGGGTGTCCATTGGGGGTATGTAATGGTAGCTGAATACCAAGAGTGGCATGCAAAGGAATAAAGAAAACTTTGAAACAAGTACTAAAACATATGCAAATACACCTACAGGCATGTAGGGATGCCCCAATCCCAGTTGGCACAAATCCTTGATTCAGCATTGACAACTGATTAATATAGGGTTACAGGGTTAATCAACCTTTTTCAACATTGGTGGAATATTACCATTTCAACTTTGTCAACCAACTGTTTCACCATTGAAGTAGGCCTACTGCTGGGATATCAACCTTGAGGTCACGTGGAAGTAAATGGCACCATCTACCGAGTCATATGGTATTCTGGTCTGCATTGAAGGGAGCTCTGGCTGCTGATTGGGTTATATTTCAGATGAAACAAAAATGGCTAAAATTGTGAAAAAAAATCACAGGTGTTCCCAAGTACCCTTTAGATAGAATAGTACATGTAGTTTTATGCTATGTAAAGGGTTGGGGAATTTCTGAGGCATGCAAAAACTGTGATGTGGCCAAAGGTCGATTTTAGGCCCAAAACAGGGCAAAATGTGACTACCTGTACATAAAAGTGACTTTCTTGAGATTTTCACAGTCAACTCTTTTATTGAGACTGAAACATTGTGTATGAGGGATTGTTTAACTAGACAGGGGGTAAGACTATGGCCAACAAAAATTGTAGATGGCTGATTTAGTGTATTATGCTATATAGAAACATAGAGGAATAATAATTGCTTCCTCGTGACCTTGAA